>JAQGBJ010001457.1:0-22979 GCA_034698345.1 Sphaeridia pumilis | reverse complement strand
TAAGGTACTTTGACTCGCTCGAATATTTATTACCTTCAAGTCCCCGAAGCGCGGATACTTTTTCTTCTTCTTGGGCAAAACTCGAAGACCCAAATACCCCAAAGGAAGCATCACAAATTCAAAGAAAGGCGGGCTTTTTACACAAAACACCTGAGATGTATCGATGTCTATTTCCAAGTTCCCGCCTTTGCAATGTCTGAATCGATGCACTTCCATCGATGCGACCCTAATTGAATTGTCGTCGTGCATATGTTTTTTGGCGGGAGACGTAAGATATGAGGGTATTTATCCTTGTCAATGCCTATTTATGGCACTATTCGAAGGCTACACATCGCAGAGACCATAAATGGAGCGATTTGTGAAACTTGGCGTACGACTAACTGCGCTCAGCACTCAGCAGGAGATGCCAAGTGCTTCGCTGCTGGCTCAAGAAAGTTTGCTGGTTGGTGCAGTAATAAAGGTGTGTGGGACGCTTCTCCGGTGAAATAATTTCGCGCCCACTCGCCATTATTTAAGATAATGATGCTATTAATGAATGACAAACAGTACTCGGGCAAGAGAGGACGATGGCTTTTGAAGCTGGTAGCCATTCAGAGCTTCAGTGCTTCGACTTGAGGCTTCGCAGGCCCATAAACTTCCATAAGCTTCTTATGGAGAAAAGGCTGGTTGAAGGTGCTGGCGGTGATATAATAATAAAGGAAGATGGTACAAGTCAACAAAGTTTCTCCGTACAAGTTGCAGTGGAACAAGGTCCAAGAAACAGTCTCTCAAGTACCTACCGCTATTACTTGGAATGGTAACGATCGGGGCTTTTCAGGCTTCGCGCCTCCTCCACCGGTTTACATGGGCAATTACAATTATTTCAAAAGTCGCGCGCTTTCAAGTATGCCATGAAGAAAGCGTATGCTCTTTCACTTTCTCCTATATGGCAATTTAATGGGTGAACGCGTTGGAGGAGATGTGACGACGACAGCGCTTATTCCGATGAAAAAGTCATCATAATAATATCGAGCGACGATGCAAAAGAAAACTTGATCAATCATAAATGACAAGCGAGGAGACGAAGAAGAGAAAGAAGAAGAAGAAAAAGCCTTCTTGTTGTTGTTATATGTCGTAATGAATTTTTCATCTCAAAGCTTCGACTGACTCGTAGAAAAACTTGTGTCACTTCAACTTTGGAGGCAAAGTCTATTGTGTTCCTATAGTTTTGGACTTGTTTTGATCGATGACGAGAAGCATATGGCTTTTGGATGTGAGCGTCGGCGATTGATTCGAGAAGCGATAAAATTGATTGTTTCTGCATGTCAAGAGAATCGAGGAGAAGAAGAAGAAGAAGGACCAAATCCAATCCTTGTTGTTTCCCCCAGCTAATAAAGTGTGTATTTGTAGGAGATTTGCATGGATTTCCTGGGCTTCGACGAAGACTATTCCGAAGTACACGAGAATCGTTTTAGTGCATCATTAGCCGCGTAACTGATTTGCTTTGGATCAGTGGCTTGAATCTATAGTTGTATTTCCGACATTTCGCTGTGTCTTGTTGTGTAGCATAGCTCTTTTCGATATTTCCAACGACTGCGAGGAGAGATGGAAATAGCATGCAGCTAGCGAATATTCGTTGGATTATTGTCAGGAGGTGGAGCGGGAAATGTAATTTCCTCTGGGGACCACAGAAGCCCATTTCCATGTCAGGTATCAATGTTGCTTGACTGGCTGCCGTCCTTTCTGTATCAAAGAGGAGAAAGTGAAAGAGTCAGTCAGTCAGTTTCCATATTAAATCTACGAGTTGTAAATAATTCGGAATTTTTCCAACCTACTTACCCTGTTCCTCCGTTCGTTGATACTGTTGACAAAAATTCTGCTCAACATGTTTCGCTTGATGGGCTTCATCAGCTAGAAAAACGGCAAAGGATTTACTTCTCATGTTGCAAAAAAAAGAGAAAAGTTTTAACCACTTTTGGATACTCTGATGCAGGTTTGTGGATGGAGAAGTTGGAGTTTTGTGGGCGCAAAAGTTTTCTGCCAGTGAACAGTAGGAGTAGGCTGGTTTTGCTGTTGTACTTCGTGGGGTTCCATGATTCCATGTGGTCCTCAGGGGCTGCCCTGCTTTTGACTTGGATGGCCGTAGCAGTGCTAGAGATCTTGGCACCAAACTTCAACTCAATAATCCCCTCTGGAGAAAAAAAGAATAATATTTGGAAAAAATTCTCAACTGTAAAAGATGGTCTACTGTAGAGTCTAGATGTTCTTGTGGTGGTGGCTGGAAGAGGTAGGAGTTTGTAGTGTTTTTATATGGAGAGAGAGAAGAGCTTCTATTGGGGTTCCAGAAGGCTTTCAAGAGTTTATGTTTCATATGGAGAAGGTACAACAACGACTTGGTACAGGTACGAACGTACTAGATAAATGGAATGTTGTAGATGAGAGAGAGAAAACATGAAACTTTTTGAAAACTGGTGGAATAATAATATCGAAATACCTAAGCTGCTTCTAACAATCTAAAGTCGTTCTAAAGTCCTTAGTACTACTACCGCCCGTGAGCAAGCTCAAGGCGACTTTTAAGCTATAAGAAGATCTAATATTCTTGGAGGTTGGAACAAGATATATATGAGAGATCATAAGAGAGCTCGGAGGTAACAAGATCTTGAGCTTTTTCAGTCAAAGAAACAACAAGGTACACTAGCTTGATGACACGAAGATCGTTCTTAGGTGCTTGATAAAGAACCAGACGTCGTCGGTTTGGTAGGGGCACAAGGTACATCTGAAGGGAAGTCGGTTTGATGGAGGTTTGCCTTTGCGGAGGCGGTGTTGGTGTTTCTTGTATCTTCGAATGATGCTTTCGGACAGGTGGGTCAGAGTGGATTTTGGTATTGGAGATGTTTGGCAGGATGGGACTTCGGGAGTATCGATCAGGGTAGTGGCGGTGTTGCGCTGTGGAGGAAGAATTTCAGTCAATTCTGATAACGTTCATAATTTATTGGTGCTAATTTTGTAATTGGTGGTGTAGTATGCTCATACCTTCTTTGAGATCATTCGATCGGGTTCGACGTTGAGTTCTTCTGATCCATTGGTAACGTTGACTTGACGACCAGATTTCTTGGGTTTCTTGCTGTTGCTACTTTCGGGAAGGTGTCCAGTGGCCTGCAACATACCAAAGATAATTATGTCACATTGGTCACAATCCCGAGCTGAAATTGCAGTACTTGATACTTTTAATTTGACGGCTTACCTTTAACTGATGTTTCCTAGTTTTTTGATGCTTCACAAGATATGAATGACAAGAGAAATACCGATTGCAGGGATTACAATGGTAGTCTGATGTCTCGGATTTATGTTTCAAACTATGTTGTTTGAGACAATCTAGGCGAGGTGAGGAAAAGTCACACAGCTCACATTTCCATACCTGTTGGTCAACAACAGTGTCCGGGTGTTTCGTTCGAACGTGCCTTTTCAAAGTTGAAGGCTTTCTGAATCCAGTGCCACAAACTGGACAAATTTCAGGGTTTTCTCCAGTATGGATGCGCTCATGAAGCTTGAGATTTCTAGGAATTCTCGTTGAAAAGTCGCACTTTTCGCAATGAAGAATTCTGCCAGAGTGTACACGATTAATATGAACTTTGAGGGAATTTTTATTTTTGCCCACATACTGACAACCATTGAATGTGCAAGGATACGAAACCACGGGTAATAACTGATCCATGGTTCAAAATTGATCACGTAACCGAAATTTATATATATACCACAAAAGACAAAAATGTAAACTTTCCGGCTTTTGGACTTGGATTTCAGGATTTTTGTAGAGAGCGCACATGTTCTCTGGGATAGATTCCCGCCCAGTGTTTGAACACCAAGTAAATCTAGTATCATCTTTCTCCCTCCACTCCTGCTGCTAAAATATCTATTCAGAAAATCCAACAATCCAGCAAAATTATTGCATTGGCCGGGAATCGAACCCGGGTCGCCCGCGTGGCAGGCGAGCATTCTACCACTGAACCACCAATGCTTGCTTGTCATTCAAGTTAATTTTAGCCCTCCAAACTCGTCCAAACTATCGTCATCTTTTCCCATCCCACAAACCTCCATCATTATCACCAACATCAAACATTCGCATCTTCAGCCAAACCAACATCAATCAATATCAATCTCCATAAATTACACTCGGTTTTGCATTCTGCAATTCAATTCACACCGAATTGCACAACCAACCAAAATTATCATGCCTTGCAGAAATCCATTTGCTTATTCAGTCAACTTTGCCAAATTTCGCAATTTCATACTTCCACTCTGCAACTCTTCACAATATTCGCTACAAACCTAACTAACAGCACCCAAAAACCATCGCTTGCCATTTCCACCTCCTGTCATATTTCACTAGAATCTCCATTCAGTCAGTCCTCACAGCAATCACTCTTTTAGCTCTTTTTCTATTTCTTCTTTCCACAGTTGCAACTTGCTGCAGCTCTAACGCCTTCACAATGTTTCGTCATCGGACTAATCTTTCGCGTCTCCTTCGTCCTCATTTCTCATCCATAACATTTCATCCCGTGAGAAGTGCGGCCAATTTGTTCCCGCGGTTTGTCAACCATGACACTCTGCTGCTTTCTCTCCTTCTCCCGCCTTTCCCCTTTTCTCCGGCTTTTTATTCCCATGAACGTCATTTCCAGCGATTGCTTCACCCACTAACTTACTTTATCATCCCTTCGTTACTCTCTACTCCAATCCAGTTTCATCCAGCGCTTTCCCACTTGTCCATTGCCTTTTTCGCCTTTTCTACTCGCTCAGCAACTCTCCAGCGGTCACTCTGCCATATCAAATATTTTATTCCCGCCACTTGACCATTTGAAGCCTTCTCGTTTACTCCTTCTCTTGTATCCAATTTCCAAGCGTTCTGTATCCAGTTTGCCAATTTTGCCATTTTTCACATATATTTTAATACAAAGCCGCATAATTTCTTCCACTTCATTCTTTCCTCCAAGCGAATACATTTAATAATATTTCTAATTCCAAATCACACGCTGTTTCTCAAATTACTTCTTCTTCTTTTCATTGAACGTCTTTCAGATTCAACGTTTTCACAATTCAAAAGCTTCTTTTCAAATTTTTTCAACACGTTTTCCTCCCACCATTACCGAGAAAACACATTGTCGTAAAAATCCAGTGGAAAAAGGTGTGTGGAATTTCGCACATTTCACAACTCCTACATGAATAGACTATAACATTGTCGGCTCTTTTAATACACTGATGTCATTCCAAGATTTGCTTTTGTTGTTGTTATTTGTCGCATAGTCTTTTTTCTTATAGTCTTTTTTTTCTATAGACCACAAACAAACAAGTCCAAGAGCCACAAATACTATACTGCAAAGTATATTGTCGTCGTCTTGTTCCCCGCATACTTTAATGTTTATTTATATACGCGAGTCCGAAGCAATTTTCCCTGGAGAGACATTCAAGAAATTGCTAACCTTTTTCTACTTACATTCCATCCTCGGAAACCGGCTCTGATTTCATACCTCAGTCTGAAGCTATGCTTTCTCTTTGTTCCTGTGAGTTGCTCTTCTTCCTTCTATTCTTCGCAAGATCGTAAAATTTTTATTGCGAATCCAAAAGTCCGCAAAAATGCTCCCGTATCTCCTTGGCTCTAATCAACCTTTGCTTCTGGAATCTCGTTTACTCGACGAATATTTTCATCAAGACTATACACTACTGCCGTCAGTACATGTTTTCGCCATTTACTTTGTAATGATATGAGAGGGAAAGAAACGCTCTTTTTATATCGCCCTTGACTTTCTCTTATTCGTGTTCGCCAGTCCGTGTTTTGGTATACAAAGGATATATAGAAGTTATAGGATTTAACCAAGGAAATCTGTGAATGGGCCAAGAAGTGTGTACTTGGAAATATTTTGTGTACAGCCTGTAAAAAAGACTACTTTTCGCGCCAACCACAAAAAGCCTCTTGTAAAGAAGCCCTTTAGATTTTATAGACTTTTTTCTAGAAGATTATGAATTGAAGAGAAGAAGAAGAAGAGTGCGTGCCACTTTGATGGCTTTTTATCCGCAAAAATGTGTGTACAATGGCTATGTAATGGATTTCCGTTCGAGTGGGAAATGGAACGATGGCGGGATTGACCTAGGCTTAAGGCTTAAAAATATATAAAGGCAGTATATAGGCAAAAGGTTGAGAGGTTTTTGCGTACATGTATCGACCTAACAAAATCTGCAAAGAATCTGGTCCGAGCGGAAATATTTAGGTCGAAACTAGAATTCTTCTAGTCTTTGTAGAGAAAAATTTAGGTAAGCGGGTCAATCGGAGTTGCGAGTTGTGGAGGAGAAGTGAACCAGGAAGTGGACCTTGCAGGTGGTGGCTTGACCATTACGATAAACAGTAATGATTTTGTAATTTTGTTACGTGGTTTGCGTATATGGAAATTGCTGATAGGAACTAGCATTTTTGCACGCCATTTTGAAATTATTTAGAGCGGGAACACGCGACTCAAGTGGTGGAATTTAAAACAGAAGTTGCTGAAAGTTTATAATAATTTTGCTATAATCTAGTGCCGTACGGATTTAAAAATGAAATTCTGATCATTACTCCAAGATTCAAAACTTGGTATTATAGAATTTTTTGATTGAATTTTAATTATGTCATACTTTAGTGCCGTTTTCAAAAATATTCTTTTGACAGGACTGTTTTCTTAGTTATGCGGGTTCATATTTTGAATTAACAATTTTGACCATTTCTCTCCTCACGGCCCTGTGTATTGCCTCAAAAACGCACTCGTCCCACACCACCGATCACAACATGGAAAGTTGCCAAAATCTTGCCAAAATTGGCTAGCGCACTTGCAGTTTGTCGCCTCGGAAGAGGACATTGGTCGTTCCAGCTTCTTGAACGACGGAACGACGGCCATTAGCTCTCTTGAGTTGAGTTTCCACCCTTGTCCATGAAATACACACTCAGTCAAGTGACTCTAGAATCCGCGTCTATATATTTTGCTGTTCTAGTAGGAGTCAGAATTATCTAGCGGCAATTCATATTCTTTTCTTCTTCTCTCTTCTTTGGCTAGCTTCTTATAGATGCTCAAAAAAACCAAGGAAAAATAACCACCTACAACATAGCCATATAGCAAGTACCCTGTACTTGAGCTCGGGATAAACCTGGAGGCGGATTTAGTACAACTGCCAAGTCTTTGGCTGTGGGATAATAAGCCGGGAGTGTAGAAACTAGAAGAAGGAAAGAGCGCGCTTATTGATCCATCCGTCGTCCGTCCATTTAAAGAACATGCAGTGCCATAGCACAAGTGGCTTCATGATATTTCATAGGCAAATCCACTACCGCTATAATATATTCCGTGGCCTTGCGAACCAACTTTCTTGCCATACTTTCACTCCAAGCTAGCGTTTTTTCTAGAACCCGTGTATGTGTCTTAACCTTATAAAAACTTTTGCAAATCTTTCTGCAACTTCTAGTAGCTTTCTCCTAGTCGCAAACCCACTAGAAGAAGAAATTAGTATTTTCCTTCCATCAAATCCCACACGTGCCCATACGGAAAAGTCCTCGGAAATAAAGGCTTCCCCAATCCATCTGTGAGTCCCATCACTTATTTTGATGGCCCAAATCTTCCGCATGTTTCACATCCTTTTAACAGCTTTCTCCAATCGGATCGAACAGACTCACAAACTTGGCGTACTTCGTCATTCCCTCAGGCACTGTTTCTTTTACAGCTTATCATCAGCTTCAGTCATGTACCAAATCAAATCGTGCCAGCGAACTTCAACGTTCCTCCGAGGTTCGAAGCGTTTATCCGTGTGCAAAGTTTGTTATATCGCTCACGGCGAATACTGTACTTCAAAGGTAGATCGACAAGAATTTTGACGATTCAACAATCAATATTTTCCAGAGTCCTCAGGCTCCTCCAGGCAAAGTTACGTAACCAAACATGGAATGCAATTCCAGATTTTTGCTGGGACTGGAGTAAAGTCAAGGATATATATTTCCAAACATTTTTGTTTCTTTCCGGTTCCTGGTTTTTCTATTTTCCCAAAAGCTGCGGCTCTGAAAAAAAATTGTGTGTGCAATTGGTGCTTGGAGAAGGCTATACAACAGACAGAACATTTGCAATTCCGTTTCATCCTCTCGAATCGAGATGTATTGGATAAGATAATCTTCTCTTTGAACCAAGAGTCTTTGAAGCCAAGGCTTATACTGACTGACTGCATCAGAAAAAGTCGTCTGAAATATACATATGTACACATAAGCAACAGTCGATTCCAATTTCGTGGACATTATGCTGGATTATTTCCAAGGGTTGAAGGAATAGAGGTGCCTTTGCACTTTTGTGGAACTTCAAAGGCGGGAAATTTTGTCTTTTTTTCCGTTAAAGTAGGACGACGTGTAGCATTTATGGATTACAATACAACAACTCGTGACGTCAAAGATACAAAGTAGCTATGGAGAGAAAGCAAAAAAAAATTCTCGTCCTTTTATGGAATCCTTCAATACAATACATACTCTAACATTTAAGCTTGACGTTGATCTGTGCCACATGTACAGGAATGTAGGAGAGAAAAAAATATGTCTAGAAATTTTTTCTGGCCAGATTACCTTTTTGAGTATTGCCATTTTGCCATTTTTACCAACAACAACCATTAGCTAAATTTGCAAAGCCATTTGTAGAGAAAACACTTTTCGTTTTTTCTGGGGGAAAAATATTTTGCCCTATTCTAGAAGCTATCAAGTTGGGGATATGACAGATGCATTTCTGTCGAAACTCCAGACACTTCAGAGTGGTTCCATTCTACTTTTTGGATATTTTGTCATGCAACAAGGTCAATGTGAATATTTGCTTGCTATAATAGCAAAAAGGCTACAAAAGAAGCAACTTTTTATGATTATGGATTGCCAATTTGTGGAATCTGGACAATTGGAGCATAAAGCAAGCTTGAGAGTAGGAAGGCTGAAAAAGTGTGCTGGAAAAAATATATGCACTCGTGGACAGGAAAAAAGTAATATTTTTAGACACTTGAAAGGTTTCGGGGAAACAGAAACTAATGGTGTGCTCACATGGTTAATGTGTGTTTTTCATAAGTGTGTAAGCTATATAGCATTGGAGTGTGCAGACACGCTACCGAATAATACTTTCAGTCACAACGTCAACAACAACGCCTAACGCTGTAAGAAGCCGTATGCGGTTGAATCAATACGCTGCTGACTGACTGTTGTAGTTATCGATCGAAAGTTAACAACACTTGCGAAAACGCTGCACACATGTATATATTTGCTCCTTTATCAGGATGACGGCTTTTGGAATAGGTCAAATGGGCGAAATGCAAGGAAATAATGAGGAATAGAGCGAGCAAGCTGTTCGTTATGGATAAGAGTCCGTTGGAGTTTCATATATA
The DNA here is from genome assembly GCA_034698345.1 of Sphaeridia pumilis. NCBI lineage: Eukaryota > Metazoa > Arthropoda > Collembola > Symphypleona > Sminthurididae > Sphaeridia > Sphaeridia pumilis. The sequence continues at coordinate 13,586 of JAQGBJ010001457.1, read as the reverse complement.
TGCGATTTTGTACGGCTCAAGTATGCGAGAATTCGCCATTGATTGAATGGCCCAGGTGGTATGCGATTTCAATGAGCGAGCAGCAGCAGCTGATTGAGCGACTATGGTGAAAGCTATGATTTTAGCTATGTTCTAGAATCTAGAGGAGACGAATATAACCTTGTCAACTAGGCTATGAATCCAGGAGTCAAGTGCATTCGCTCCAGTGGGGTTTGTAGAATGCCAAAAGCGGTGGCGATGCTACGGAGGAATGCATCGAGGAATTCTTTCTGTGGTTTCTATAAAAGGCCTTGATAAAAAAGATGGTTTTGGTTGGTACGCCCACGCTTGAAAAATGAAATGAGTCGAGTGGTTCCACGAGTGGAGTTTTAGTAATGTATTCATATGTTTTTTTAGGTTCAAATAGTGCTTTTTGTCTTGGATTTTTCAATGTTCCAAGTGCAAGTCCTTGGCGAAACAGAACAGCTGATTGAGCAAAGTCAAGCGGGCAGTTGGACAGAGCAAAAGTGGCAAATATGACATAATTTTGTAATTGCAGCATATGCACTTGATGGAGAGTAAACTCTCGGTGAACACATGTACAGATGGAACCGCAGGCGGAGGTCTGTTGTTGGCGGGTCAATGTGGTGAAGAGAGTAGTAATTTTATTGCAATTCGCGGTGGCGCCACCTGCAGGCTGCGTTAATTTGTGCCGTAAGGGTTTGGTTATGTCGGAGCAGCGCTTCGAACATGAATTTAGCATAACTGGATCTTATTGAGCTTCAAGTTTCATGCGGCGTCTTTATTTTGAGGAAAAACGGCATTTAAATCTAGCATAATAAAAACTTCTGCAGCAGCGCCGCGCGCGCGCGCGCTCCCAGCGCCCTCTATTCCAGTGCTAACGACTATTCTTCTTCCTTTGTTTTACAGCGGACAGCAGCTTCCTCCTGGCCAACGCTCAAATCGTCGAATATCCAATCGTGTACTGCAATGAATCCTTCTGCAAAATCTCCGGCTACACTCGAGCCGAGGTGAGTATGTATAAATTACAGCTTTATTTTCCACCAAAACTCAACAGTTCCCCCAGCCCTCGTGTACACACATTTTTCTCATAAATTCAAAATATTAGTACTTTAATACACAATACTTTTTGAACCAAAAAAAGTTTGCAAAAAGTGTGATCAAGTCATCTCCTCTCCCGCCACTTGCACACACACCTTTCCATTCTCTTATATTTTGCCCTTCCTATCCTAAACTTTACACGTGTTCGTTAGTCTTAAAACTCTATGCCTAATAACTTTGAACGTTTCTTTTAAGCATTAGTGCATAACGGCTATAGTTCGACTCCCACTTTAGACTTTACCTTTTTACAAAAGTTGCTCAACTTTTCCCCAATGTTTATGTACAAAAGTTAAAGACTTTCCCCAAAAAATCTGCTAGACGCCCCAACGTCTAGACCTTTACACACAACACGTCTATAATGAAAGCTGTTTCACGAGATTAGAACATTTTAGATTTCCCGCGAGATTATCCGTTTGGCCATTTGCCCTTATCCACTTGCACTCATTCCCGAGCCACTTGAATATATATCCTCTTGTTCCCCACACCCATCGAAAAAATACAAAGCCATAGAGTATATTCTACACCTTGCTTTTGAAACTCCCGCCCGCCAAACCTTATGACCCTTCCTTTGACTTTTAATACTCTCTTGATAAAAATCAAATAATAATTTTTCAAAAACTAACATTTTTTCAGGTGATGCAAAAATCATGCCGATGTGCCTTCATGTTCGGTGAATTGACAGATAAGGAGACAATAGCCCGAATCGACGAAATTCTCGAACATCAGTACCAAGAACAATTCGAAATTCTCCTGTACAAGAAAAACAGTAAGTGCGATGTATTTTCCATAAAATTTTGAATTTCCCGCCATATTCCTCCGTTCGTTTGCATATGACATGTATACGACCCCTGGCGGACAAGATAAAGCGCGCGCTCCGCTCGCTTCTCATCTCTCTTTTATCAACTGACAGGCCGCCAATCCCTGTTCGACGCAATCCATTTAATTTCCTCTCTAATATTATCTCACACACGAATCGTTAATTCCCTTAAGGGCACACGTCCACATAATTTGATTGCTCCGTTTTATATATGATAGGAGCGCGCGCCCATACGGGCGAAAAACACTACGCTTGCATACCTCACTTTGCATTACTTTATGGAAGTGATAAACGTCGCTTGCACACGATTCCTCATCTTCCCGCCCACTATTTTGAATTTACCACCAGATCAAAGGGTATTTGGGGTGGCGGGAACCAAATATTTCAACTTGGAAGCAGCAATTAATGAGAAAAAGCCAGATTTCTCCGAGCTGTTTGTCGTGGCAACAAGATTGGCATTATCTTGTTATGCATTAGGATAAATTGGCAAAACATGCCAAAAACAAGAGCCTGCCTCATCCAAACAAACGCCACTAATGTCACTTCTCCCCCCAAAAACTTGTAACTTCTTCCAGTCCGTTTAGCCCGAGCTGCGAAACACTAGAAACACATGGAATTAGCCTGAAATCTAACGCTTCTTCTAGTAGCTCCTAGACGCTCCTGCTTAGACGCTGCTGATCTTAATCCGCTGAAAACACACTCACACAGCTGGAGTATCATCGTAGTCGTTGGTAGCTCTCGTATGATTTCTCCAGAGATTTATATACAGACTTTCTCTCTCTTCTTCCTCTTCATGAACCTCTTTTCTCCGTATGGTATTCTTTTGATCTCTTCGTCTATTAACCCAGTCAGTGGGTTGGATACTTGTTTAGCTGGATTTCGCCAAGCTCTTTTCCCTCTTCTTGTTCATACAGCATCACCAGGGACCGTACTTGTTCATACTTGACATTTCTCATACGTCTTGGCCCTCGTATTCGCCTCTTGACACCCACTTACTTTCACCTTTTCACCAACTTTTCTCAACTTTGCCCCTCAAATACATACACTTATATCGCCTTCTAATCATCTGTAAACATTTGCATTTCACATTAAAGGCAAACTTGTGTCACTAGCAGTGTCAGCGGAGGAAACATACGTCGCTGAGTCTCCCTTATCATTGAAAACACACACACTCGATGATCAAATTCGGCGAGGGAGAATCAAAGAGACATACACGTCGTAGAATTTTGGGCAAAAGTTTTCTCTCCCTTAAGCAACAGGGCGGAAGGACGTCTTCTTTGTACACAAAAGTTTTGCTTGTAAGTCGGGAGGATTTTATACTTGACCGATTCGATATACACGGGATCAAGTCAAAGTATTGCTGCTTATCCGGAGGAAACATTCGGAAATTCACATGTTTTGGAAATTGTCAAAGCTCATACTCAAAATACGTCAATTATTAGAGCAAAAAGCTACACCGTTAGTGCTTTGAAAAACTTTTTGGTATCTTTAATAAAATTTTGCAAAATATTTTAAAATTTGAACGGCACCAGAGTCTTGCATTAATACCAGCTTTTTTCTTCGAGGTATTAAAATTTCTTGAAAAAACAAAAAAAGTCTCAATTTCGTATAAAAAACTTTTGGCGACATTACCGTAAGTTAATTTTGATAAAAATCAGTTTCTTGTCACAAAAAACAAAAACTTGGAAAACTTATTCCTTTGTCGCTCCCCGAGCCAGCGCTCACTAACAAAAAGTCTTTAGTTAAAAAGCAAAGTTTTCTTTAGACTGCCTCAAGGTGAAACTTTTATTATGCACGAGAAATCAACCGTTTAGCAATTATTTTCCACTGTCTCTCTCCGCTTTCTCCAGCCGACTTTCTCTATTCCAGCTCTTGGTTTCGCGGGCTTTTCTTTTGACTTTTTGTTCCAAAACTTTCTCCTCTTGTTCTTCTTGCCTATTCCTACTCTTCAGTCTACACCGCAGTGCATTATGTCAACCTCAAGTTATTTCCATCCAGACAAAAATGCGAAAATTTCATTACAAAACTTTGTGAAATTCCCCTCCTCCTCCTTCTCTCACGGAAATTACATTGACATTTACTCACAGCTGCCTTGATAAAAATTCAACCTTTCATCGGAGGCGGTGTAAGGTGATTGAAACGAATCTGATTGTTTGCTACAAGATGTAAATTGGATTGAAAATTGCCTTAGAAAGCAAACGAACGAGTGAAAGGCAACTTTTCTTATTCTTTTGTCTTTTTACCAAGAGAGAGACATCTCAACTCACTATTGTTTTTGCTTCATCATCTTGAATTGGCCTCATGGCATTAAATTCAATTACTACCCGCATTACTTTTCATTACTTAATTTGATGCAAATAGACGACTCTTTTCCCTACAAGTTTTTGAAAACAACTTTCTCTGCTTTCTCCCCCTTTCACCGACTTTCACCCGCCTGATTACGTTAAAAATTGTCTCATTGAATTCGGGTTCGGCTCTTTTGTAAAAATTTCTCTGCTTTCTCCGCCATTTTGAACCAGCTTTCTTAACTTTCTTTGCTCGACTATCTGCTCTTCCGGCTCTGTTTATTGAGAGCAACACGTAGTTTTGAAAAGAAAAGCTTCTTCTTCTTCGGCTCTTGCACAATTTCCGCCTCTTCTCGAAAAAAACCGGCTTCCAATGGAGCCTTCCCTTACCAACATGCGAAAAGAGAAAGTCGATAAGAATTAGTGCTTTGATTCCGGTTCGCCATTTATTTGGAGACAAACTTTTTTTACAATATATTTTATCTCGAGCTTTCTCCATGTGTGGGCCTTTAGTAAAAACGTCCGTCGAAGCTCTTGCTTTCTTCACCTCCATTGACTTTCTCCTTGCCCTTGGCATTTCCGTCCTGTCTTTTCTTTACTCGAGAAGTTTGTTTACCCTTTGAAATGCTGGGCAGAAACAAAGACTTTTGCGGCTATTTGTTTGTCTGCAAGGCTGCTGCAAAGCATATTTTCCACTTTCTCCACCAACCAAATATTCCCACTTTCACTTGGAACCAAATATAGACTTTTGAATCTTGTCCTTTTGAAAGTGAATCTATTTAAAACCGTTGAATGAGTCTATTTTGTCCAATGTCTTGATAGCTTTTGCAAGTGTTTTATTGGACATTTACATACATTATAGTTTCTTGTCGACTTTCACCAAGATTTCTCGAGTTGATTTTAGCTGGATATTTGAAAATAGACTTGTTTTCTCTGGGGTTTCTCTTCTTGGACAAAATTATTTGTTGGCAAGTTTGGTGGCTGGTTTCTTCTCTTCTGCTACTTTCTCCAGGAAACCATTAGCACTAAAACCGGAACTTTCTCCCGCATCAATAGCCGGTCGAGCCACTTGTTCCCGCATCTCGTATATATAAAGTTTCACTTTTGTTGTTGGCTTTCAATGGCCGAGTTGAAATATATATTCTACCGGCCCTTGACTATATGAAAGCAAGTTTCTCTTTGAAACTGTGATGCTTTCTCCAGTTATACTTGAGGTTTGGTTCTTTTGCTGCTTCTGCTTTCCCTGCCGACCATTGTCATTATCCAACACAACAAGAAACCCGATCAAGGAAAACAGTTTCTCTTTCAACAGCTTTCACCTTTCAAGTGCAGGAGAGAAGGAACAAGCGGCTTTCACTTTGAGAAGATTTTGTACGGATGATTGCTCAGGTTTGTAACTGTTGAAACTTGATCTGGTTTCCGAGAAAATAACAAAATTCTCAAATGCTTTCACCAAGCGGTGAAAGTACTAAACCTAAACTTTCACCGTGGTAACCGGCGGAGAAGAAAGTGAGCTTCTCCAGAGGCGATTATGCAGACGTTTGCTGTGACTAGTTGTGGAGTTATTAATCTGTCCAGGACGGACTGCTTTCTCCAGACACTTTCTCGTCTGGATAGATTGCGGTGCACAGGTAACTGAAAAGTTGGTATATTCATTTAGTGTATGAATTTGAAGTTTTGGTTCTGCTGGAGAAAGCTGGAGAAAATTATTGCAGTGAGACAAACGTGAAATTCAGCAGCGTTTTTGATCCATGCAAACCCAGGTTTTAAAGTAGGTCGAATGGCGGGAAAAAGTGGTCGCTCTGGACTTTTACCAGTGAACACTAAAAATAGCACTTTTCTTTGTTATTCTTTAAAATTCCATTTGGAAAGTTTCTCTCTCTGCTGCGGATGGATATTTGATGTGCACTGGTCCATTATGTTTTATGTGGCTTTTCAGCGGGTACTCGCTTTCACTTTTTGGGGCGTCCATAGAGTCCGCTATAGTCGATTATAACTCCTCATCCACACGCCTGGCTACTTCCGCTATTCTCGTCCACTTTTCTCGATCCCGGCTACGTTTTTGAAAAGATAAACAATCTGAGTGACTGTGAGTGAAAGTGAGGGAGAGAAAAAGGAAACATATTGATGTTGATGCGTGTTCGAATTTAGCAAAGGTAGCCGCCCGATTCAAACTGTCCAAAAATATCCGTCCAAAATGTTTGTATTTCTATACCGCCTTCCTTTGTAATGGATGAGGATATGGGATTCACCACCGGACAATGCAGTGTAAATCAAGGCGTGGTCCATTTCCCCTTTTCCGCATACCACTTTCTCCCGGCTTCGCTGATGATACCCGTTTTTCGGGAGTCCATTTTGGGAATGGAATGCATTATTGATGGTGGTTATCGCAGTAAAATTTTAAATTACCAAAAAGGTAATCTTGTTCTCATACCTTCCGCAGAGCTACCTAACAAAAGCTTCCCCACTTCCCGCCAATTCTCTAAAGGGCAACCAGCAGTAGTACTTTTAGTATAGGCCTTTTCTATAATAAATTGGAAGCAAGTCCAAGGTTGAATTTTACCGTCTGTTCAATAATAGGCTTTTTACATAAAAAAGAAGCAAGCAAGGAGGAGGGAGGAAGAGAAAAGAGCGGCAAATTTTTATGAGCAACGGAACATTTTATTTCTTGCCGCTTCCATTTACATTGTATAATTGAAGACCTTGAAATGCTCCTAATTTCCGTTTGCAATTTTATATATTCAAGCGCTGAAGGGAGAAAGAATCAGGAACGAATTTGGTGTGAAACGGGTCGTAAAAATAACCCGGGTTTTTATTACTCCGAGCTAAAAAAAGGCTGAATACAAAAGTGCCGGAGGTTCCGAAATCTAAAGCCAAAACATACAAATGTTTCCATGTCAGAAATCAATCAGTTTTGTAGGTTGTACTACTTGATTTTGCTATATAAAATAAAAGAACTAGTCGTAAAATGGCTGCAAGTTCAGTGCAAATATATCGAAATACGGATAAAATACCCGGATTTTTTTGTGGGTTAAGGACAATGTGGGTTGCATTGTGATTTTTTCGCCGATTTTTTGGTAAGCCCCTGCTGTGAAAATATATGTTCGAACCCCAACTGAAACAAGTTTCTTTTGAAATATACTAGTGATTTAAAAACGGCACTCGAGTATGACATCAAATACTCACAGCACTGATTCCACACAAATTACAGCCCGTACATTAACTCGGTGTTGTTGGCTGGCGAGCCATGTAATTCACTAATCTTTCTTGTCACTGGCTCTTTTGTCCTTATTAATTGGTCTTTTCTCCCTCTCGTTTGTCTTCTCTCTGTTCTCTTCTTCCCGCCCTTTTCCTTCAAACTGACCGCTCTAGCGGCCATTTCTACCACAACCTTGCTTCCCCAAAACTTTCAAGATTTCCACACACTGATAACGCCATGTGGTAAACTGGCCACGACATCCAAACGTAATTCATCCGCCGACCTTTTGTATTATATATGCTGTGGCTATTCAACACGATAATACTTAAAACGGACGCTGCTTTCTCCCTATACAAATCCAAAGGTCTTTTATCAAGCCGCGCCCCCTGAAAGTGGGCCGAGGACCTACATATAATCCACATATATTTTCGCGATTAAATCTTGCTGGACCGCATTCATCATTTCTGTTTGAAGAGAGATTAAATGGGATTTGGCGTATTTCACCGATTACACACACACATACAAACTATTCAAGTATGTTTGTTTTTGCTTTCTCTCTGACCGAATTTACTGAATTCACTCCAATTCTCCCGCCCTTTCAAAGTGTTACTCTGCCAACCAAAACCGCAATCAACACGAACGGGCGCCTTCTTTCATTCGTTCAAATGCATCCTTGCCGAGGCTAGGGGACGACGACAAGTACTTCAAATGTGTGTATCAAAGTGATAAATTGCTCAACATGAGTCACACAACATGCATTCTGTTGTAGTACAACACTTGAAGCGACAAGTGTTGTTGTCGCTTGGACGCGGCGCCACCTAGCGGCGTGCGCTTTTCAGCATTCTTGCCTCCCGCGCTTCTGGAATTTGTCTCCCTCCAGTTTGACGTTTCTATCTGCTGCTTTCGCTGCTGGATGGTCGTTAGTCGCCGCTCGTCTGCTGCTTCTTGCGTCCACGACGTTTATATGGAGCGTAGCCAAATTGCCGAGCCTTATCGTAAATATCGCTGACCGGTTCTCCTTTCCTACTCTTCTCCCGCCTTAACTTGTGTCAATCCTTACTTCCGTGGAGGTCATTTGTCCATGTCCGAAATTGCGACTCTCAAATGGGCTTCAACCTCACTCAGTCAGTCAGTCAGCCAGTCAAGCTCTAAGCTCAGCTCACTTTGGAAAAACGTTAGCAAGCCCATGATATCCACCGTCAATGTTATCTTTGCTGGAGAACAAGGCAATCAATAGTATTTTGACCTCCACAGCTGATCCACCAAACCGTTTGCTTGCCTGCCTCTTATGGAATGCAAAGGAAATTTTTTCAGCGCAGCGTTTCAGCGTTCCAGCATCCATCCACGTTTCTCCAGCAGGGACAAAAAAATCCCGCATTAACTTTTCTGTTCCTGGAGAAAAGAAGAGAAAGGAGGAGGTGGTTTTCTACACTATTTTCCGGTGCAAGATTTTTATCCCTTGTAAGCTCCGTGTTTTACCATTTTACCGTATGACAGACATACGATTATAGGCAAACTTGCTGAAGCGTCTTGCCGTTTTCCAGAGTAGCTTTTCTTTCGAGACTGGATCATAAGACACGACGACGCTCTACACCGTTTTACACGGCACAACTTTGCCACTTGTGACTAACACTTTTATACTTGTTCTCATTAGCAAGCTATGGCGGGAAAGAGCTAAAAGCGTGTATAATATATTATAGAGCCAAAAATTTCATCAAGTTCTTGCTCCTCCGCCATCCAGTAATTACTTCGACAGCAGCTCATCGTCTTGATCTAGTATCGGAGGGGAGTAGGAGACTAGAAGAACAAGATGAAACGACTTCAATTATTTTTAACGTCCTATTCAATGTCATTAAGGCGAGAGAAGACGAGTCATAATTTCGCGCCGCATCTCATTAACGCCATTTTTACCTCTGACGCTGCCAGCGTGGAGTCGAGCGCTTCCAGCGACAGGAGCAGCGCGTGCGAAAAAATGTCGGTTTCTGAAAAAGTGATGATGATGATGATGACACTAAATGTGCTTCTTTTTGATTGCAGAAACTCCATTATGGCTGTGGCTCCACATTGCGCCAATCAAGAACGAGCGGGACGTTGTCGTACTATTCCTCCTCACCTTCCGAGACATTACGCCGCTCAAACAGCCCATCGAAGCAGAGGATTCCAAAGGCACAAGTACCCTCTACAGTAAATCGACAAGAGTTTTCATTCAGTCATCTAACAAATTCACATAGAAGCCAAGCCTAACCTAACCTAACTAAACCTAACCTGAACCTTGCCCTCGTAGACGCCTTTAAATGTGCTAATTCATGTTTGTGGAAGGCGGTAGCAAAGTACTCCTTGACCTTATCCAATAATAGCTGTCTTAGAAAAAGCTGCTTTTAGACGCTATTTTAGAATCCTAGAGTTTTTCTAGTTCGTGGATGATGAAAAACACTGGACATGCTTTAATAGAAATAATGTCAGACTTAAGTGCCGTTTACTCTGGTACCGCTGATTTGCAGATTTTCTGAAAGTTTTATGTCTCATCTTTGCTAAACTGAAATAAGTACACCTAATATGCAACTCTATATTCTAATTTTACTCCCCAAATTGCCTCACGTCCCTACCTTTTTGTATGCTCATACTTACCTGTCAAACGTATCCTTATGAGCATATAACCTAAGCTAACCTAACCTACCTCCATACCTACCTTATACCGCTTACCGCAGCTTCCTATCCTAACCTACCCTCCAAAAACCTGTCATTCCGATAGATGACGCTTTATATCCAAGTACGTGTGTACGTAGTTTAAACGTGTGCGTAAATGTGCTTCTAGTTGACAAAATTTGTTAGAAATGTGTCTGTAGTTCTTGTCTGCTGCTGTATAGTTGCTTAAGTTTAGAGTATAGAAATTTGCTGCTACTGCTTTGTAGTAGCGGACAAAATCTCCCGCCGGGCGACTTTAACGAAGCGAGTTGGGCGGGAGACTTGAAATGGGAAATGTATGTAAACGCGGACGTTTTTATTATTTCAGGTTTGAGCAAATTCGCAAGATTGGCACGTTCAGTGACGCGAAGTCGTTCCGTCCTCGCGTCACAATTTACTTCGCATATTCCAGCTGCCAAGGAGACGTCCAAGCAATCCAATCTAGCGCATGTAAGTCCTCGTCTGCGTTCACGTTCCTTCTATTCCCTCCCCCACCCTCTCGGTTAGACACACACCTCAAAGCATATAGGAGCCACTTTACCCGCTAACCGGAGCATGTCTGTCAGCTGTCACATTTTTCACGTCATGTCTCTCTTAAAAGAAGAAGAAGAAGATGTCTTTATAAGTTTGCCGTCGAGAGATGAATCAATTGCGAAATTTACTTTTTTTGATACGGGACAAGTTTTGGCAGGGTTTGAACAATGGAGCGGGGATACAATGAGAAAAGTTTTTGCAAGGGTTTTGTATCCTGTCGTTGTTGTTTTTCAAAATTTTGAAAAGTTCGCGACAACGAGTTTCAGAAGTATATCAAGGGAAAAACTAAATTCGTGCCCTTAAAAATAAAGAATGTGTCAAAACGGCACTCAACTGTAGCATAATTTTTAACATTGATTCAAATATTTCTGTTCCCAGAAATGTTTAATGATGACCTGACCTCTGACCTCTGACCTCTTTCCTTTACAGATGATGAGCCTGAACGCAGACATTCTGCCGCAGTACCGTCAAGAAGCGCCAAAGACGCCGCCGCACATCCTGTTGCACTACTGTGCCTTCAAGGCTATTTGGGACTGGGTGATTTTGTGTTTAACGTTTTACACGGCGATAATGGTGCCGTACAATGTTGCCTTCAAGAACAAGACGTCCGAGGACGTGAGTCTCCTCGTCGTCGACTCGATTGTCGATGTCATCTTCTTCATCGACATTGTCCTCAACTTCCACACGACCTTTGTGGGACCTGGCGGCGAAGTCGTTTCCGAGCCCAAAGTCATTCGAATGAACTACTTCAAGTCTTGGTTCCTCATCGACCTCCTCTCTTGCCTTCCTTACGACGTGTTCAACGCATTCGACCACGATGAAGATGTAAGTCCAATAATTTTCCAACTTGCTTCTCAACAGTTTAATACTTTTACATGAAGTCAAGTTCCATCATCTGGAATTCAGTGCCGCCTCGATTTTTTTCTATTTAAACGGCACTAAAACCTCGCACTATTTTCTCCACAGGGAATCGGAAGCCTTTTCAGTGCCCTGAAGGTAGTCCGGCTCCTCCGACTGGGCCGAGTAGTTCGTAAACTGGACCGCTACTTGGAATACGGCGCTGCCATGTTGATTTTGCTACTATGTTTTTATATGTTGGTTGCCCATTGGCTCGCGTGTATTTGGTACTCAATCGGTCGCTCCGACACTGAAAACAATATCCAATACAGTTGGCTCTGGAAGCTCGCCAACGTAACTTCGAACCCTTTCAGCTTCAACTTTGAAACAGGCTCCAGCGAACTCGCTTACGGTCCTTCTCGAAAAACCATGTACGTGACCGCCCTCTATTTCACCATGACCTGTATGACAAGTGTCGGCTTTGGAAACGTCGCTGCGGAAACGGACAATGAGAAGATTTTTACCATCTGCATGATGATTATTGCCGGTAAGTTCTTGTTCTTATGCTCTTTTATACTTACATCAAAGCATGCGATAAACCTACTTATAATTTCCTTTCAACCTCCCCGGAAGTCTTATTTCCTTCTCCAAATCCCGCCAATTTCAAACAGTCGAGCTCAATTAGCCTCATCGCTGCTAGATGCAGAGCGAGGAGAGCAGATTACACCCAATTAATCGGATCTCGGCTAACAAGCATCAAAGTTCTTCCCGAAAACCGTTTTGTATATAATAGAGGCAAAATTAATCTTCTCCTACTCGCATCGCCACAAAAGTAGCTTACGGCTTTACTGATTTCCACCCAGCGTCTCCGAGAGGCCTCCGGCGGTTTCGGCTCGCTTGAGTAAAAATTTTGCAGCTACCAGGTGCCGTTTGAATTCAGTCGAGTTTTTGGCCCCCGGAGTTTCAGTTTTGTCTCTTCGTTCTGCTTCCGCTTTTTCTGTCACTTTTCATATCGACTGACAGACCGGAAGCAAGTGGCAGGTCAAAATGACGAAATTGTCGCCTATTCCAAATGAATTCGCTTAACTTGAGTCACTTTTTGTTTCTATTATTTTCGTTTAATGCCTTGAAAAAAAAACACGAGTTTTTTCCCAATGTCTTTGATTTTGATACTACAGCCTTTGGAAATATAGTTTTTAGGATCAAGTCAGCCGACATGTGTGCCCGTCATTAATGAAGACAGACGATACGTAATATGTATACACGTGTGTGTGTGTGTACACAGGCTCGTGAAAGCGGAAACAGAATCGATTCTGCCGTCAAAGAACAGCGAAGCAGCAAAAGCCCTTACTTGGACAATATGGTTTGAGGCAGCTTGAAAATCCGGTTCTTTGATGTCGGCAGACTTGGGCGGCTTCGCGCTAGTCAGCAGCAGTCAGCAGCTCCTCCGACTGACTCTTGTTCTTCCGTTCTTCTATTGAGTCCATTAGATGCCGTGTCAGAGTGGGAGAAAGTATTAACTTTCCCAAAAGAAATACAAGCTTTTGCTGTTCTTCTGTTGCCCTCTATAATACGCCCGTAGCTGTAAATGAACACAAATAAACCGAAAGGGAGTCACCAGAGTGCGTAGCCGAAATCCCTGTAGTAAAAGACCTTTTTTCTAACTTAAGACACTGCTATTTTCAAGAGGTCATCTTGGAATGGTACTTCTGTTCTGTATATTGGACTTCTCTCTGTTGTTTTTTGTATCTTGTAAATTTTCAATTCCCCTTTTCTCTCTCTGCCAATTCTCCCGGGTTTTCTACTTTTTCCGCGGCTTATCCTCTTTTTGCAGTCTCTGTTTTCGATCCATTTCCTCTTGACTTTTGGAGAAAGTCTTGGAAAAACACAGGAAGGAAACGCTGTTCATTTATAATGCATGAAATGGAGAAAGTCTCTTTACCTTTACCCCCTACCCCCCGAACCCCCCAAAATTGCTATTGGAATGGACAAGTTTTGATTGAATTTTGTTTGCCATGTTATTCGCAGCGTTGCTATACGCGACAATCTTTGGTCACGTGACGACCATCATCCAGCAAATGACATCTGCAACGGCCAAATACCACGACATGCTCAACAGCGTCCGCGA
>JAQGBJ010001456.1:0-22981 GCA_034698345.1 Sphaeridia pumilis | reverse complement strand
GAAACCGAGACTATTACAAAGACTAGAACGAGGACTAGAACAAGTGGTTTTGTCCATGATCGGTTCATGTTGCTACACAAATTTAAGCCCCAATTGCCCACTAGGGAACTGCACACTTTGAACTTGAATCGGTACCACAGGTCACCTGCTCGCATATAATTGGAGCTGCTGCTGGGTAGCTACATTAGGAAATGTTGACATTTTAACTTGAAGAAGTAAAATTGAGTTTAAGTTAGGGCCATCTATCATCAAAGTGGAGAAATGTCAGTGGGAGGGAAAGTCACATTCAATCAGTACCTAATCAAAAAAATGATCTGTTGTTCCAGGTGGTGACAATGAAGGTGGCGCTGGGGACACGCCAGAGGACCCTGCCCCTGGGTCTGCGGCTTCAGGAGAGGCCACTGGCTCCGGGCGAGCACGCTCTCGGTCTCCTTTGGGACCAGCCAGTCCATGAGCGTCGAGCGACGAAATCCCTTGGGTCAGTGATGAAGACTATATTAATGTCCTATCAAATAATGTTTGATCGAAATTCAAAATATATTATAGTAGACTAGAGCGTTTAGCGATTGTGTAAGTATCCACACACATAATTTATCATTCAACAACAGTAAAATTTTTCGGCTTTCAAGTCTACATGACTCTGCCTTGATTGATCATTGCTCAAGATTGTTGTAGCCAAGTAAGGCAACTAACAACAACAAATTATCTCTAACTACTAGCGTTTTGACAATTTTTCTAATTCGGTCAACAAGTTGGCAGGCGAACGTCGCTAGATGTATTTGTCAGCAACATATTCAATCAGAGTAGGCGGAAGTGGCAACTGCGGTAACAAGTCCACGCGGATGTGTTTCCGGATAACGAATCTACTAAGGTATTTTAATGATTTGATCTGAAATTAGAAATGGTTCACATTAATACTCATAGATTGCGTATTGACGACTGAGAGCAGTAGATAGAATAGAAGATGGCGAGTAATTACCTCAGTAAACCGAGAAATTGGCTTTGTTAGACGAACGGGGTAGGAAGGGTGATTGGAACGCTTGGACTTGGTGTTGCAAAAGACACCTTCTACGGAATATGCAATACAGTGTTCTATAAGCTCAGCAACAGTTGGAAAGCTATCAGCTTTGGACGAGTAAAACCGAAAATCCCCGTTTCGGTATTCAATCCGTGTGTGACGAGTTCGGCCTTTGCTAAAACAAGAATATTATGGTCAATTTTCGGAACATGTGGCGGTCAAAGCCATATACAGTGTGTAATCAGCTCACCTATTGAAACTTAAACTTGAGAGGTAATGATCGGAAGAGGTATCTCTAACAATGAAAGCACCGTCCGGTTGGCCAAGTAGGCAGATGATACAAGAAGTATTAAGTCTGTTGAATGAAAAAAACAAAATTAAAGCAGATGAAAAAGCCAAAATTATAACACCACAATTAAATTAAACCTAAGTATACTCACAGGCAGTCAGAAGGACCTTTTCAGTTGCTGTTGTTGTTCTGAAGCACAAAGAACGACTGAAACTGCAGCAAATCAACTTCCGATTGCAGGATTTCGGTCGACGTTTCTTGAATGGAATTCACATTCCATTCGCGGGTATACGCTGACCAAATTTGTAGCATTCCAAATCTGTGTCCAAAGATGAAATCATTGGATTTCAAGTTTCGAATCCTAGAACTCTAGGTAACGTTTATCCGCGAGTGGAATGTCAAATTCCATTCAAATCAGTCGGCCGAGATCGACGTTTGAGTGTTGCCTTATCTGGTCAGATTAAGACCTGAAGAGCCGGAAAAAGCTTTAATTTCAACTTTCTAGCATTCCAAATCTGTGTCCAAAGATGAAATCATTAGATTTCAAGTTTCGAATCCTAGAACTCTAGGTAACGTTTATCCGCGAGTGGAATTTCAAATTCCATTCAAATCAGTCGGCCGAGATCGATGTTTGAGTGTTGCCTTATCTGGTCAGATTAAGACCTGAAGAGCCGGAAAAAGCTTTAGTTTCAACAAACGTTTTGCGTTGATTATAATTAGTGTATCAAATAATATTGTGTGTAGCATATCTGATTCGATTTATGTTTAATTTTCACTTTATTATTATTGGTCTGTGATGCATAATACGTGATGATAAGAATGACAAATGACGTAGTTAAAGCGAAAAAAAATACTGCGAATCTTTGGAACTCAGTGAATATCACTAAACACCACTTGTTAAAGCCTGGACTAATTAAGTTGAGCGCTTAATTACAGTTCTTGGGGCTCATTGCCGCTGATGATTTTGATCACAAATGTGACTTTGGGAGTCACTGCTTCAGATGAGCGTTGAGGTTAGCAGCGATGGCGTCCAAAAACTCGAAAGTTGCGAGATATTCTTTACGATCGACACTGAAAGAAATATAAAACATTAGAACAGATTGAAGTTGATTTTGCAATTCGAATTCGCGGATTCATACTTGGTACTGCCCTTGACACAGATAGCAAGATCTTTGGTCATCTGACCTTGCTCGATGGTGTCAATGCAAACTTGCTCCAAAGTTTCACAGAAGGACTGGAGAGCCGCATTTCCATCAAGCTTGGCACGGTGCATAAGACCACGAGTCCAGGCGAAAATGGAAGCGATCGGGTTTGTGGACCTACGGAAGGATGAGCCATGGGCATGAGTACAGAGAATTAAACATTACCATTGAAGTGCCGGAGCTCGCTGATTCTTTGAACTTACGTTTCTTGTCCCTTTTGATGCATGCGGTAATGCCTGGTGACTGTGCCATGGGCAGCTTCGGCCTCAACTGTCTTACCGTCAGGACTCACTATAGACAAAACAATGACATTTTATAGCTGCATTGTATTAGAACTACATATATTTTCAAGGATCAAATCACTTACGAAGAACAGATGTCATCATTCCCAAGGATCCGAATCCCTGAATAGATAAATTTACCCCATTGAAAACTTTCAAATCAAGAATGTGCCTAACTAAGGCTTTAGATAGCAATATAGAACATTTACCTGAGCAACAGAGTCGGATTGAACATCACCATCGTAGTTCTTGCAGGCCCACACATATCCTCCTTCCGACTTCATACAGTAGGCAACCTAAAGTGACAATAAATTTTTTCACTTGCCCTGAACAGAATAAATACTCTAAGACATTTTTGTTCCCAAGACAATGTGCCCGGTAGAGACTTACCATATCATCAATGAGACGATGCTAGAAACCAGAATGAAATTTAAAACTGATTAGTTCTTTTCTTCGTGGTTTGGGATCACAACCATAATTTTGTAATTCAACAGCCAACTTACCTCGTACCACAAACCGGCAGCTTCATACTTTTGCTTGTACTCCCGATCGTAGATATCCTGGAAAATATCCTTGAATCTACCGTCGTACCTTTTCAAGATGGTATTCTTGGTCGACAAATACAAGGGAAGTTGGCGATCCAAAGCGTAAGCCATGGAGGACCTGGCAAAGTCTTCAATAGACTCATCGGTATTATACTGCAAACATGAAATACTTCAGCCTTCAACCCCCTCGATCCAAGTCCAACCTCATTAGCTGCATTACTCACCATTCCCATAGCAACTCCAGATCCCTTGAACTCATTCACAGTATGAGTAATAGGCGCACTGCCATCAGCAGGAACAAATGTCATGGTCAAAGTGCCAGCAGTAGGAACCAGGAAATCAGTTGCTCTGTACTATAAACCCAACGAAACAGAAATAATTAATGCACCAGTCTACTTAACCATCCTCAAAAACACATCCAGTCGCATTACCTGGTCTCCATGAGCATGACGTCCAATAATAATCGGCTTCGTCCAGCCAGTCACCAACCGTGGAATGTTCTTGCAGATGATAGCTTCACGGAAAACAGTTCCGCCCAAGATATTACGGATTGTTCCTATAACATTAATCAACAAAACAAACCGAATAAATCTATATCGATCGACCCAGCTACCCAATCATGCAAAATGGTAGACCCATTTTATGCACTTACCGTTGGGGCTCCTCCACATTTGCTTCAAGTTGAATTCCTCAACCCGCTTCTCGTCAGGGGTGATTGTTGCACACTTGACACCGACGTGATACTGCTTGATTGCGTTTGCACAATCAATAGTAATTTGATCGTTGGTAGCATCGCGGCTCTCAACTCCCAAGTCGTAAACCTTAAGATCAATGTCAAGGAAGGGGAAGATCAGCTTGTTCTTGATCTCATCCCAGATGATACGGGTCATCTAAAACAAAGTTGAATTTAAAATTAGTCCAATTCAAGAACGATTTTCAAAATTCAGCCAGCTTCACGGTTATTACCTCATCTCCCAACACATCCACGACAGGGCCGACTGAAAAAATCAGAATCAATCTTTTAGCCTTAAGCTTTAATAGCGATATCTTGTATGTATATTTTTACTACGTACCTTGAATTTTCGCCATTTTAAGTTTACAGGGTTACCGCTTCAAAGCTGTTGTGAATCTGGAAGAAGAATCAAACTTTGGTTAGAGCTGTGGCAGTGCAAAAAGAAGAGTCAATTCTATAATACGGATGAGCCCATTCGAGCATACATTTGCCGGCTTGCTGATTCTATGATTACATATCAATCAACTTTTATCATCCACTTTATTCCAATATCGCATGCTTATTCTTCCCTATATCACGCCACCTTGATTTTTGCGAATTCTTCTCCTATAGTTCTAGTTTCATCCTGTATGACAGATAAGCTCATATTCTGATCTCAATCAGCTCTACCGGCATTTACTGAAACGTGCAACTATCTCTTCTAGTCAGTTCTCTCTGTTCAATGCCAAGGTCGGCAATTTTGTCCTTAATCAACTGTCACCTGACCTTCCAGCCTCAACTGTTTCTTGTTCGTCTGATCTATCAACTCAATTTCCGTCATATCAGATTAAAAAGCAAAAAAAGCCTTGAGATTCAATTGCCGGCTTTTAGCCGCCAAATAATTTTGAACTTTCCAAACCAAAACAATCGCAGAACCCATCAACAAATTTAACTTACTTTGCAAAATATCAAATTACCAAAGTCGGATCAAACTGCCGGTTTCGCAATATTTTTATTATTTTGATGAAAACAGCACACAGCTTGACGGCGGAACTTGAGAGACTGACGAATGGCTCTTGAATCGACTCGACTGCCAACACAGCACAGCTGCGAATATGCTCAAGAAAAGCCGTTGCCGTTTGCAATACACGCACAATGCTACGATGTCTCCCCTGTCTCGCCGATGGACTCTGAACTTGGACTGGTCTGACAGCCCGAACCTTGGTTTAGACAGCAAAGTCAAAAACGTGTGTGCGATTATTCGCAATATTGCGAATATCCCTATTAACGCTCTACAGCCAGTGCTTTTGCAAGCTGCACGAAAGAACAAAGCCACAAAAACATCCAGCGTCATCTCCGTTTGTAATTCCAGATACCATTTCAAGTTATTAATGAATCATGAAAACTTCTTTAAGACGTAACTTGGTAAGCTGTTAGGGCGTTGGAGGAAATTTGCCACTTTTCGCAATGCCCAAGGTATGTACGTGGCACGGTGTGAGAAATGACTTGGGAAATAAGCCGCTGAATGCCTTCTCATCAATCATCAAAGTCCGAGACTGTCGGACATATAAATTCGCAAACAAGTTTAATGCCGTGACGATGTGTGTCTTAACATTCTCGACGCTTCTTCACAATTGTCCACAGGTTTCATCTCCAATAACTGACGAATCGAATATAATATTTAAGTTGAAACAACTTCCAACCCAGCTTTCAAGAAAGTTGCAATAGCCAATTGCTGAAACTCTTGCTTCACAAAAATGTAATCGGTATTAAAGGTACTGACAACAAACACTGGAACTTGAACAGCCTTCAGGGGATTCACAACCTCGGTCAAAATTCCAACGAGTGAAAAGTCGAGAACGCCGTCGATTTTGAAGCTGACCCAGTTGGATTCGACTAAAGTAGCTGCAGCGGTGAGGGATTCCAAGGTAGTTTGGTCTTTGGGCAGCAGCAGAAGGGAAACTTCTTCAGAGGTCTTGCTCACAGTGTACCAGACGAGGCCTTCGGTGTGGGTTTGCAGAAGGTCCAAGATTTTGAAGTCGGGTGGAAATTGGAGAGCTGAGTAGAGATTGCTGGTGTCCGTAACAAGTCTGATGGTGGAAGCCATCTTGGATCTCACGTACGAAGTCCTTTAAAATTAAATATACAAAGGAAAACTATTAGTCTCCAGTTTCAAGTTTTTGGCTCGGATTTCAACTTGGATCATTTACAACTTACTGTACTGTTTGGTGTTAGAAGGAATTGGAAACTGCAAGTGTTCGTCTATAGTCTGTAGTTTAATGTTTGATATTGGCGCAAAAAGACCATTGAAGCTCATGATGATTCAAACGCTTTTGTGCTTTTGCATCCGACCAATGGTTTGATAGCAATTACACTATCAGTCAGTTTGACTATAACCGATGATTTGATCCACTTTGGATTTGTTCCGGTGAAAATTTTCCTTGTCATCAATCGTCATTTCTCAAAGAGTTTTTTCTTTTCAGTTTTATTTTTCAGTTAGTCAAAAATCTGGCCTATTACGTATATTATATTATTACGTATACTACATAGTATATTTTCTCTTTGAACTTTTCAGTTTCTTAAATGTGAACCTCCTTAACTAGAGCTGCCCTATTGGATACAGTAAAATGACTAAATAACAGCACCATTCTCATCCATCCATCATCAATCAACATATTCTCGCACAACAATAACTTAAATTCAGTTAAGAAATAGTCTTTGGTATCTAAAGTACAAAAAGGCTTCGACTTCTAGTCTCAAGTTCAAACGGCGTCATCAAACGACTGATTCACATAACCCCGCCGGCTAACAGCAGTTGACTGAGCATCCGAAGTAGCAATGGCTTCAGCTTCTTTGGCACCTGGAGCCGTCGCGGCTGGCGCATTGTCCAGATTCTTAAGCTTCTTACAACAGGCAAATGAAGAAAAGATTCTATCATAAGGTTCCAAGCTCCTGATCGGTTCTGGAAGCCAGTTCCACGTCATAAGCACAGCAGGCAGGATTCCTGGTTTCTTTTTCCTCAAGAAATTGACTGTCAAGACAAACAAGCCGATGCCAAGGAACAATACGGCAAAAATGATGACGAAAATAGGACCGGCAAAAGAGAGACCCATGACAATCGCCGGAAGAACTACGAACATGAGGATCATGTAAGCGACGGCAAACCAGCGGTACTTTGCGGTGGTCTTGCCCAAGAATTTTGACATGCCGATCGGGAACCTCATAAAGGGAATCGGGTAGAATATCAGGATTCCAGTGATGTTGAAGAAAAAGTGACATAAGGCAACCTGGAACAATGGCGTCAAAGAGAGTTAACAACTGTCCTAGATCTGAAACTTTAGAATATAGATGTCTCAAGTACCTGCAAAGACGGATAGAATTTGTCTCCCGTAACGGCCAGAGCAGCAATCAGCGCCGTTGTTGTGGTACCAATGTTGCTGCCCAACGTCAACGGATACACACGCTCAACGCTAAGAACGCCGACACCGACCAGCGGCGTTAGGGCTGAAGTAAATACAGAGCTTGATTGGACCAGGAAGGTCATGATGGCTCCAACGGCAATTGCAATGTAGCCAGTGAGCCAGGGTACGTATTTGATGTCCGAGTTCAAGGTCTTTTGGATTATAACAGCGATTTGACCTGCAACCAAGAAAATCAAAATATTAAACTTTTGAAATCTTTGATTGATCAAACAACAGACAAAATCCTTACCTTTAAGTACAGAATTGAGAATCTTGACAATCAGAATAAGGCAAGTACACAGAACGAAAAGGGCGGACAAAAGTACAATCAAACCGACGATCACGTCGCTCATACTGGTTCCAGCGAAGAGATATTTGCCTGCGTAGTAGAGTCCAAAAAATTAGTTACGAAACTTCGGAGGACCAAATTTGTACTTGATTGAAACACTTACATTTAGCCGCTTCCCTCTCGCCGGCTCTCATGATATGATGCATTTCTTGCTCAAAGGCCAGCATGGGCAGGTTGGACTCGCTGGCGGGAAGTATGAATTTGGAAGAATGTTCCGATGAACAATACTCTTTGAGTAGGGACGAATTGTCGTGCTTGGTACAATCGGGCTCTGACCAGCAAGTCAATACGGCGCTGTCCAACTGGACAATGAGGTTCACAAAAGGTTTGGTAATTTTACCCAGAATTTCAATTTCGCCGCCGCTTCCAGATTGACTCACGCCTCCCATTACTGCAGTCGTCAGGTGGTACAAGAAGCCTAAAAACAGATGTTCATTAGTTTTTTAAAGCTCGACTTGGATATTGGCATCAGAAATTTCAAGTTGTTTCAGGGCATACCAGTAGTGACTTCCAAAATGAGAAGGAGGATCACAGTAAGCCAGTTGAACATATCATGGACAGTGGCCCCAGCAAAAGCTCTTCGAAATTGGGCTCTGTCGCCTGCTTGAGTCAACGAAACAATGGTATTTGTGATTGAAGTTCCAATATTAGCGCCCATGATAATTGGGATTGCGGCTCGCGTCTCCAGGACTGTTGACAAAAACAATGCAATTTAGAATCATTGCTGCGAATATATGTACGAGATAATC
Source organism: Sphaeridia pumilis (assembly GCA_034698345.1). Lineage (NCBI taxonomy): Eukaryota > Metazoa > Arthropoda > Collembola > Symphypleona > Sminthurididae > Sphaeridia > Sphaeridia pumilis. The sequence continues at coordinate 14,375 of JAQGBJ010001456.1, read as the reverse complement.
GGATTAATATTCTCTAATTCGTTTTCACGTCCACAGTTGGAATGTTTATGAATTATTTTTCAGATGTTTTGTGGGTACTTTCCAAAAATTCCAATCAAAGCTTCTGATTCAGAATGTCCTACTTATGCTGGATCACGTCCTCGAAAATTGCATTCTTTTATGCATTCTTTAACGACTCACAGCCTCCATTTTGCAACGCAGCATTAACTTCAAAGATGCTCTGCTCTTCTACGCTAATTCTATGGCTCATCAACTTGAAAACTTTCCTACTTGGCCCCACTAACTTGGATCAGCTTCATTGCCGCCCTTTTTCTCTACCAACTCCAAACGGTATGTATTATGATTAAAGCCCAAAAGATTCAGTAACATTTTCGCATACTAATGAACGTAATGAAATTAAAAATATATAAACAAGCATCGATGTTGTTGACTCACAGTTTGAAGCGACCATGCTGACGATAATGGAAGTCGAAGTAGAGGAGCTTTGAACAAGGACCGTCGTCAGAATCCCAATCATGACGCCAACCACCGGATTCTTGATTATGTCACTCTGACGGAAAATTTCTCCAGTCGTTCGTCCACCCACCAGTCGGAAGCCCAATGAGAGGCAGTCGAGGGAACAGACGAAAAAGTAGAGAAGCGTCAAAAGGCCCAGGGTCTTGCCAATGCCCATCAGAACCTTCTTGACCCTTTCGCCACCGCTCAGTTCCGACCAGGGCGTTGAGGGCGGAGCGGCAAAGGCCGCCTTGAAGGGGTCTTCTTCCTCTGGTTCTTCCTTGCCGTCCACAACGACATCTTGCGGCCGCTTTTCATCATCTTCGTAGGTTATCGTGAGCCCTGCTCCACCTTTTTCATCCTGAAAAAAAACAAAGTTTTTGAAATTTTTCAACCCTTTTTCCGTCCTTAGCTATGTTTATCAAGCCTCACTCCAGTCCTCTTAAACGTTGACAGTTGGTAATTGAGACTCATATTGATGATCCATGGGCTGTTTCAAATTTGTGCACCTGTCGTCGCTTGAAGCGCCCTCACAGCAATAAATGTTTTAAAAGTTTGTCAATTGCCTCATATGGCAGTTTAGCTGGGGAGGAGGAGGAGGATGTGCCAAATTCCTAATTCGCTGATCTCATTCCAATTGTTGTGGCATGCACTTTCCTTGTCGTCGTCTCTTTTAGTTGACTTGCACCTTGTTATGTCACCAATAGAGCGAGCATTGATTGCCTTTAACTAGGCAATAAATTCATGCCTTATTTCTCGACTACCTTTCAAATATTATTACAAAACAAACACTAAACTTGTGACTCGATTGTCAACAGACTCGTCGAATTAACTGCAATGATCTATAGCTCGCACTCTTCAAATAGCTTCAAATGGTAACTTTCCAATTCTGCACCTGTGCCAATTACTACAAGCCAAAAGCCAGCAGGATTCTGCGACACTTGCTCCCGAACAACATGCAATCTCGATTATAAATAATGGCCACTTCCGCTCCTGGCCAATTGCTATTGTGATGCCACTTGGTCAAAATTGCCTTTTAAATCCAAACTTTTTTGGAACCAATTATAGTTGTTCCCACTCTCTGTACGACTGACATTCGAAAAGTGTGAAGCTGGGCTGATATTCTTCCATATATTCTCATGAGATTTTTCCAAGAATTGGCAAAGTATACTATCAGCAACCGGTTTCTTGACTAATGAGAAGAAGAAGTTTGTGTGAAATCACCTTTGACTGACTTTGCTTATTCCTTTCAACTTGAATACAGCTAAAAGAACCTTGACATATGATAGCAGAAGAAGCAACCACCAAAAGCGACCAGTTTTAATATTCATCGCGAATCCATTACCAAAGTATATTAATCAAGCGATATAAAACCTGGTTTGCCATAGATTCTTGTTTGAACGAGTACATAGCAAATACATGTTGCGAAAGCCGGTATTACCTAATGGCGAAAAGGTTGGGCTATAAGTTAGCGCCAAAAATGGCAACAAACTTGTATTGTTTCGTCGTCGGAAATACATCCGTTGGCTAAAAAGCCTTTGAATTCAACGACAGAGTACAAAATATTGCTTTTATGTTGAAATTTAAAAACATATCCTTCTGTCACGATATACGGACAGGCTGTCAGAATCTAGATTCTATTGCTTTTAACCTTAACATAAAATATTGACGATTGATTGATATTGTCTGCATTTCCTGCTCCTATGATATCACACCTGAATACTGATGCTGATCCTATCAAGACGCCTTGCCTAAAGCATTTCTGCTTAGCTTTACTAGTTCACCTTGAAACGATAATCATATCAGAAAATGTGCTGTCTGAAAGTCTGAATAAAGTCTGCTACTGACATGAAGTTGGTTGGGACCTCGGAAATCAATGGTATTTATTTACCGCCAGGATAAATTAAACTTGGGATTTGTCAGCTTGAGTTGCTCGAGCACATGGCCGACTACCTACACGTTTTGCTGCCAAATTAAATATGCGACAGGTGTGAACCTGATAGCCGCTGGCACATGGAAACTGCTAATTATACGACAATGACAAAGACCGCTAACGGTTCTTACCGAATACTCAAGGATGTTGAGTCGGAGCTCGCGAATGCTGTCCTTGGTTTGGCCCAGTCGGATCCGCCCGTTTGCTTCTTTGTTGAGGCTGTTGTTGGAGTCCACGGTCATGTTGCCACTTGTGTTGTTGAACGAACGCACTACTTGCTTCCTTCCTTCCTGCTCAACTTGTTGTTGCGACTGACTATTTCAACTTCCGCTTTGCAAGATATATATATTTATGCTCTTGGAGAAGTTCCGCAAGCGACTGACTTATGACTCTCTCTCAAGACTCTTTTTCAAATATAAATCTGCTCAATCAACCCTCTCACCTGACTAGAAAATACTGATTAGCGATGCAACCGTGAAGACGACGACGACGCACCTTGGCTAACGCTTGAAAATATAAATTATATATAGTAATATACAGTGAGAAAGACGACTTCTTAAGAGGGGTTAGCGGGGACCTGAATCGAGTATTGCCAAAAACAGACTCTGACTAATACTTGACCCCTTGACTACGCTTGTCACCTCTTCCCTCCAAACGAATTCGATAATTGTTGAGGGTGAAGATTGCAAGGGAAACTTCCCATGGTCAGGTATTCAGAGAGTGGATAGTTGAAAAAGTCCCGGGGACTTGGAATGGTTTAAAAAAAATGGAATTTTGAAAAAAATCTGACCTGGTTTTAAAAAAATAGGCAAAGATTTGAAAAAAAAAGTTCTGTCAAAGAAACTGTTAAAAGTTGTCAACGTTTGTAGACTTGCTAAGACGTGTCTGACACTGAATGCTCAAGTCGATTCAAGTTTCCAGGTATTTATACGGTGAATTAGCGTCATTTGAACGTGCTGCGGCACATATTGCCGCCGCCGATCCGCCCGCCATGACGTGCCCCACCGGCGGCGGACCCCTCCGTCAGACTTCTGGAGCGTCGATGTGCATATTTATTTGAGCGCGCTTTACCTGGATTACAAAAGTCTGTGTCATGATTTAGTGTGTGCATAAGCGCTGATCCCTATTCAGTTTTCCAGTGTATTGTTCTAATATGATATGTTTTGATAGGCGGACGGTTTGCCGATCAGAAAGCACTTGATAAGTGCATGATCAATGATTGCTCCTGAAATTGCTTATAACAACAACAGCTGTACTGCACTTGATTGTCAGTGTGTTCTATCGTTTTTTCTTTCAAGGGGTTTTCATCTTGAGTTGTCAAACTACCGGGTTCAGTTCGCCTGATAAAAATCGGTGACGCACATGGACTTTGAATCACAAGAAAGCACTTGAGATTTGTTTGAGAAGAAATTTTGTGAGCTGTGGGTAAATGATCTAATTTACAGACGAGATTTTTCCAAAATCCAGGTCATTCGAATGATTGAAATATGACCTGCTACTACATTCAATTGAAAAAGGTAGACACCATGAATAAAGATTAGTGCGGCTCAAAAGGATTAGCAAAACAGGTGATGAGCTGGCGGATTCCACGAAATTTTCACGAAATGTCCTAAATAATTCGGGTATCAGCTGACTATAGAGAACGATGATATTCAGGCGATGATGCCATAACGTGAAAGCCAAAGGTCAAATGTTAATTGTTTTCCTCCGAACTGGTACCGGATTCGGTCAAGTGCTTGTTGTTTGTTCCGAAACTGGTCAGCTGTTTGTTTTCAAGTCGACACTTGAAGTTATCGCGAGAATATTTGTGTGACTCAAAACAGCCCATCCTCCGTCCACGTTGCAGTTTTATGTGGGTGAGATACAAGGCGTGAATTTGTCCAGGGTTACCATTGGTCAATTCGCTGCTCGAGTAGTTCAAGTGGGGGTCTTCCATGACTTGGCCACGAGGTTTCCACGAGTTTCGGTCGATCCTGAGGCTGAATCATGCATGGCAGCGAGTTCAAGAGTCAATTGGGCGCTTGCTTATCGAATACTGCAATTATTGGACACAAGTTGTTTGTCTTGTCTTATGATCAGAACACGACCATTGCAAGTGATGGACTTCAAGTGGTCTTGGATTAATGGGGAATTGAGCGACGGACGGGTATATGGGCGCTTTCGAAACACTCAACATTGTATGGCTTATCACCATTGTTTTTCTTCATCAACCCTCAAATGCTAAACCTACCTGTGAATAAACATTGTATTATTGAGGGGAACAAATCGATAAAAAGCGGCTTGGATAGCTTGGAATATCAAAATCAAGAGACTGATTGACATTCTCGCCAGTTATATTTGCGATCTTTTCCAGACGAGTCTGATATATATAATGAATGTGATCTGATCAACGTTTCTTCTTTCGCTTGGATAAGCCGTCAACTGTCGCAACAACAAAGCTGTATTGTCCCAGACTTCCCCAAGATCACACAAAAGTCTAGACAGATCAAGTTCATGGTTAGCTTGGGACCAAATGTAGATATTTAATTAATATCGTACGTATTATCTTGGATTCCCTGGATTCTTTACTTTGGGCATTATTGTATCTGTTTCTCAGGGTCTCGAGAATTCAATGTCATGGCAATTCCTAACTTTCGAGGCCTGGCATAACTCATCAGAGTTGAGCATTCCTATCAAGTTATTCTTCAGATTTCGGAGGGAATTCTTATCGATTCGTTTTTATATACATTCAGCATCCAGTGTATGCACATCAGATTTTTGAAGGGTCACAACGTTCTGGATGCTCTATTCATCTAGCTGGTTTTCTGCCGCGGTTCAGAAATGGGAGTCAGCTTTGGGTAAACGACAATGTCATTGTCAGGAGGTGTTAGATACTCACTTCAAATAATGCTCAGCTGATTTACCGTTAAAATTGCTGGAGATCAAATGTCTATTCATTCGAGAAAGCAAAAGTTTTCTCAGGAATAAACACCACGCAGGGAGTCGAATTTTATTTAGATTGCAATTGCAAGAAGAAATTCAGTGAACGATTTCTTCGGGAGAAAACACCGTAGCCCATGAAGCCTGAGCTAGAAACTAGTTAAATTTGATGATTTGTGATTGTTGGCAAAGAGCAGTTTCCGAAATATGGGTAAGTGAACCCTTATGTTACGTTAGGAAGAGCGTGTTATTTCCGGTGCACTTCGACGATGACCAAGAACCTCGGCCTATAAGTGAGAAAGTGGGCCTCACCGAAGGATCCAGCCTATGGATGAAACCATATGCACGGCTTCGATGCCTGAGCCTGACGATGACTACTGAATCGAACTCGAACTGGGTCCACATCTTGCAATTTGTTCGGTAAAAAGAAATTTTGAAAAGCGTGAAATGCCGAAGTGGATATTCTTGAACGTGAAGCCAGTGAGTTTTCGTCAAAAGCCATAGAGTTGCAATGTTATTGATTGTACTCGATGACTTTGATTCCACGGCTGCCGTGAAAATAAAGTTTTAATATAATTTGGATCTTTCACTTACTCAAAAGGTGGTTATTACGCATCGTTTTTGAAGAATAGTTCCCTAGAAATGACGAATCAAGTTATGTATTTCTGAAGAGAACTTTGAAAAGGGCTCAGTATGCAAAGTTTAGGTCTAAATTTAATCTTCAGAATGGGCTGCCTTTGCTCCAAGGAAAGTGTTACCGTCAATGGCCGGACGTTTTATGTCAGAGACAGATTGGGACAAGGGTAAGCCAAGTAACCAAGTTCGAGGGTTGTTGGACAAAATATGGTTGTGGAATAGATACTGATTTTCGATTTGTTTGCAGTGGCTTCAGCGTCGTGGACCTCGTTGAAGACTCCCGTACCCATGAAATGTTTGCCTTGAAACGTATCGTCTGTCATAGTCCTGAAGACCAGAGAATCGCCTTGCTAGAAGTGGAAATGCATAAACAAGTCCAGCATCCGAATGTGCTAGAGGTGATTGATTATGACCTACGAGGGAAATCCGATCCATTAGATAACACCACTAGTCAAGTTTTGATAGTATTACCGTATCATCATGTAAGTTGCGTACTGCGGATATATTACTATAACCGACATTATATGTCTAAGTGTGTCAAAAATAACGGCCTTTATGTAATTCTAGAGAGGCACATTAGCTCATGAGTTGGAAAGAAGAGAGAAGACAAGATCCCACTTTTCAGAACGCGAAGTGCTCCAGCTGTTCCGAGTCATATGTGAAGCTGTTGTTGCGTTCCATACTTGTCAGCCAGATCCTTTGGCCCACAGAGATTTAAAAACTGCTAACATTTTGTTGGATGATAACAACAACCCTATCATTATGGATTTAGGTAACAAAGCAGCCTATTCAAAAAAGGTTTCCATGTATGCCCATTGTTATTATCTCATGTTCGTTATTTTTTGGTTTCTAGGGTCAGTCGCAAAAGCCCGAGTAGATGTCAGAAATGCAGTTGAAGCCAGGACACTTGAAGAAACTGCTGCGGAGAGATCATCGATGCCTTACAGAGCACCAGAACTTTTCAATATTCCTTCACAATCACTAATTGATGAACGAACAGATGTGTGGGTATGTTATGATTTGAAGCTGAAACATTTAGTTGGAGTTTAGCATGAACCATTCGACTAAAATAAAATTTTGCTTTTGCAGTCCCTCGGTTGCATCCTATTCGCCCTCTGCTTCTTCAAGTCACCGTACGACATAGTTTATGAGAGAGGGGATTCAGTCAATCTAGCTGTAGTCAGCGGTAAAATAGATATTCCGCAAGACTCGCCTTTTTCCCAGGTTAGCTTCAATCTGATTGTTCGACACCGGTGGTCATCATTGTAGGATGAGAATAATGATTTTGTTCTTGCAGGAAATTCATGACTTCATAAAATGGATACTTGTGATGGATCCGAAAGAAAGACCATACATTCAGGACGTTATCATTCGAACTAAGCAACTTGAAGCGAAACAAATGGGCTGCGTTTAACGTGTATGCATTTCCTCTTTAGAATGGAGTATGCAGCGGAGCGACCGACATTCACGTCATCCGAGCGATCCTGAACCTTCAAATATGAGTTAATTTTTCCTGATTCTACCAACTATTGACTTTCAAGCAAATATTGCTATTTTGTTAACTTTTCATGGCTGCCTTAAGCTAGAAATAAATGGACAAGATTATTTGCAAAATTTGCTGCCCCGTCAGCAGTATATACGTTTTGCTATTTCTTGCTCTCAGTTTCAAACTTTTCTGGCGGGAATCTTCTGAATCGAATTTTAGTAAGCAAAAGGAAATTGACATCGCGAAGCCAAAAAGACAATTTCAGCAGCCAGTTATATATATTTAGGCATTCATCAAAAATAACTTTAATTGAGATGAAAAGGACATTATGAAACCAAGGGTTGCTTGGTTCCCAGGCTCCAGCTTCTGCCAACCTTTTGCAAACGAAAAGTCTGAAGCGGCATTTGTGAGCTTGCCTAGATATGTTGCTGGACCGAAGTTACAATATCGGGTAAGGGTCATGATTAACCTTTTGTTGTTTGTAACGCCGCCAACTATGTAAAAGGATTCAACAATTTGATGAATTTTTGTCCCACAGAATGGTCTCCGACTTCTTTTACCCTAACATGGGAGGGGTAGAAGAACACATTTATCAACTTTCCCAGTGTTTGATTGAACGTGGTCACAAGGTGATTGTTATCACACATTCTTATGAGAATCGGAAGGGAGTTCGATGGATGACCAATGGGCTCAAGGTAACGTGATTCGAAAATGACCCCTATCCTAACTCACTTGCTGCATTTTCCTAATATAATTTTGGTTTTCAGGTGTACTACGTACCTGCTCAAGTCTTCTACAACGGAAGTATTTTACCAACACTAGTCTGTTTACTGCCAATACTGAGAGAAATTATGATCAGAGAACAATTAGAGATTATCCATGGGCACGGTGCCTTTAGTTCCCTAGCACACGACGCTTTGTTTGTGGCCAAACTAATGAGCCTAAAAGTAAGACTTCGTTTACTTTCTTAGTAGTCTGGCGTAGTCATAGAACTGATGGATTCCGATTCACTCTTTTCAGACGATCTTTACGGACCATTCCTTGTTTGGCTTTGCTGATGCAAGTGCTGTCATCACAAACAGATTTTTGGAGATTTCTTTGGCAGACATCACACATTGCATATGTGTCTCAAATATTGGGTAAAGCTATCTCGTTTGTTTCATTAATTATGAATCAATATGGACTTTTTCGTGAATGGCAGATGTCCTGATGGGAATAAATAATTATGATTTTTGATGACAGGAAGGCTAACACCATCCTCCGGGCAAGAGTATCAAGTAAAGTTGTCCATGTGATACCAAATGCTGTGGATACTATGGCTTTCAGACCAGAAAAAGTCCGCCCGTTGTCAAAAACAGACCCTAGTAAGTTTGTGATTCTATACCATCGTTGGTATCCTCATCAATCATGGTTATGAAAACGAATTTCTTTTTCAGTAACCATTGTGATGCTGAGCCGGCTTGTGTATCGCAAAGGGGTGGACTTGATGACTGAAATCATACCTATTTTGTGTGATAAATTTGACGACGTAAGTATTGACGTGAACATATTGTATGCTGCGAGCTAAATTCGCTTACCACACCTGATGGTATTATCGTACTCAGGTAGAATTCTTGATCGGCGGTGACGGACCAAAGCGATTGCAACTGGAAGAGGTTCGCGAAAAATATGGCGAACGAGTCAAATTAGTTGGAGCTTTAAAACACTCGGAAGTGCGTGACTTTCTTATTCGAGGGCAAATTTTCCTGAACACGTCCTTAACGGAAGCTTACTGTATGGCGATCGTGGAAGCCTGTGCATCTGGGCTTCATGTCGTTTCCACCAGAGTCGGGGGCATTCCTGAAGTTCTACCAGAAGATCTCATTCTTTTAGCTGAACCTTGTGTTGCTGGTAAAAAAGTTTTCATTGATCAAGCCTTAACTTGCTGTAGATACGAAGACCAGAATTTAACAGGGACTCTGCTTTACAGATCTTGTTAGAGCTCTAGAAGTCGCCATCCTTGCCCGTCGTCAAAATACATATCCAGACCCTGCGTTGTGTCATGAACGAATATCTCATTGGTACAACTGGCGTGAAGTAACAAGAAAAACAGAAAAAGTATACAAGAAAGCTCTCCAGGACAGGGAACATAGTGACGTAGAACGTCTTCGTCGTTATCTCCGTATTGGATGTCTTGTTGGACCATTGTTTTGCCTAGTCTTTGCCTTAGGACGTCTTCTGGTCTTCATGTGCGATTACTTCAGACCCGCTCATGTAAGTTGTTCAATATTGATATTATTTACTAGTTTTCGTAATCACTAATGTTTTCTATGGTATATGTTCTGCTGTAGTTGATAGACACTGCCAAGACGTTTCCAAATCCTAATTTCCGTGACGGGAAGCAAGAAAATTCACAACTTCATCGGCGGTGACGTTTGCTTAGCTTAGCTGTTATTCTTAACTGTTTTTACTTATCCGCATCTTTACTTCTATTTGTTGTCAAAGAAAATTGGACCTTCTTAATTTCTTTACACAAGTCAGCTTTAATGGTAACTTATTAGTGACTTTACAATACATAATACTGTATGCAGTTTTTCTTGCAATTACTCACATTTGTTCCTAGTGAAGTAGGCAAATTTTGTTCTGTAGCTATAAGTACTCGCTCGAACAAAGTCCCAGGAACTAGAAACCCTGAATTACTATCAGCTACCAGATGCGATGTCAAAGGTACACGACTACATCATCTAATGCTCGAACAAATTTAAAAATTTTCAGCCACAGAAGCTACCTTATTGGCAGTAGACAAGCACGCTTCTTGTAAATTCCGTGAAAAATGTACAAATGTAACTTACAATTTTGGAATCGACAAGCCCAACATAGCCCTTTCAGTACATGTTACTTACATACCAAGCTCCAGCATTTCAACAGGTGAACAGCAAAACAACAACCAGAATTCAAAACAAGAAGACCAATAAGTTTGTGTAATGTTTATCCTGCCGTTCTTGAAACATAAACTAATTTAGAATTGAGCTGCATTTGCTTTTACTCCTTAATTCCGAAAATCGGATGGCGTACCCTATTTGGGCATCGCAAGAAGGAGCAGGAGTCTACTGGATTTTTATATAAAACTACGTTGTATAGTTTAATGACGAATGCAATAACCAAAGTACTCACTCACTCAGTTCTTCAGCATTACTTGTAAGATTTTAATGGCGATATTATGTCGTGAACGCGTCCATGTTAGTATTTCAATTCAATTCACTTTACGCCCGGCACGGTTAGCAGCTGCATCCACTTTCATTCTCTATTGCATCAGGATGTTGTGGTACTTGGGCCTGAATGTCTACGGCTGTTAAACACGAATCGTTCATTAAATTTAGTTGTCCAACGAGAAAACACAAGTATCCAATTCCTCCAACAATTAGGCAATCATTATCACACATTTTCGATTACTCTTTATAAAATGTTCAGAATTTAATCGGCAACGACGTGCACTAGAACATACATCACACATGCGGCTATTCACCATGCTCGCAATTCTACAACAACTGCCCTGCAGCTTCCAAATTATTAATACCGGCCACCATAAAAAACGTTAGCTTAGAACTACTAGCGAAAACCGCTACAACCAAGATAAAAATCGTCACGTGCAATATATAGCTTCTACATTCTAGTGTACTAGCGCATATTGTGTATTAGGTAACATGTTCTAAATGCCAACAAATGCACAGGACTAAAGATACTCGAGCTGGCGTACAAATTAAAAGAAATGGACAACTTTACAAATGGACTATGAACGTTTACAGGTGTTAGTCATAGTCAACCTCACAGAAGATATATATTAGAACTTTAGGACCTAGAGAACCTGGCTCTTTCTCTACCTGCCTGAATCGGTTCGCGATTACTTGGTTGTATCTCTCATCAACAGTTCAGGCTACAACCATGCCCCCATTTTTAAATAACATAATTTTCTCTGAATAAAACATTAGGTCCTATCCTGGACAAATTGAACAACCTCGGTAATGCCAATGTAGGCTACAGCAAACAATCACTTACTGCACATGCAAAACGTTTTAGATAAGCCTTGTGTCATGCCATATACAGACTATAATCAGCTTCATAAATCAATACTTGGCAAGTCGACATCCCAACCGTATACAAAAAGTTAAACGAAATATAATAAACTTTACAGTAACTCACAATCAAGCATATTGCACGAAAATTTTAAAACAAAGGCTATGAATGACGCCATTCTCGGATTGCAAACTTCTAACGTATCTCCAGTTTATTTTTACCTATCAGGATTAATGGGAGCCGCATTTCTAAACTATCTTTACAGTTAATATTTACAGGCAAAATAACATCTTTCATTGTTTTGTTCCCGTCTCCTGATTGATCATCTGGCGCGTCCGTGCGAAGGCACACGCTCGCTCAGCTCAACTTAGCAAGCACAACCGCCTTCCGGCTTGTTTTCATTCGGCGTGTCCTTCAAAATTACTTCTTGCACTGAACGAACAAAAAAAACGAGAAACGTAAGTTAACGGCTTTCATGAAAACTATACAACGATAGGCAAGCACATACATGCATTCATTCGATGCGCTTATATGCAAGAAACAGTTACAAGCGATCACCTACACCATGCTTCGAAAGTATAATTTCTCAGTATACTAAGTAATTCAAGAAAAATGTCGAATAAAAAGCATACTACGACTTGTGCACTGAATGTGAATCTAATGTAGGTAGGTGCTCATGAATGTTTCTTCGTTTGATTCCCTATCGAACTAAAGTGTGATAACTCCGATTGAGGCACAAATCACATGATGGTGAAGCGTACCACGCCCGAAAGTTTTCAATTTACTTTATCCTAGCTTGACGACCGAAAGTTTCATGTGATAGAAAACAGTGGTGCTTTTGTAGGATATTTTGAACAATATAACCTGTAAATATACAGAATTCTTTCAGAAACTTACTGTCTTCTGGAGGCTTGTTATCAGGAGAATCCATGCCCGGTAAGGCCGCGGCGACGCGACGGAACAGCTACGAAACAGAAAATTAGAGGTTAGAGCATTACATTAAAGCCACAAAGCAAATATTTGTCTTCAAACAACAGAGCAGTACTAACCTGCTTAACATTGTATCCAGCCTTTGCACTAGTTTCAATGAACATGACATTCAGTTCTTTGGCTTTTCTTTCCCCCTCTTCGGTAGAAACCTGGAAAGCATAGAACAATACCGTCAGATACAAATAGAACTCTTTTCGCAGGCCGCAGTTCATCATAATTAAACAACTAACCTGTCTTTTATCAGATAAGTCCGTCTTGTTGCCCACCAGCATGATGATAACATCACTGCCTCTCTCGGTTCGGACATCATCGATCCATTTGGACGTCTGATGGAATGAATTCGCATCTAAAGAAACATATACAAGCCTAATTAGTGATTCCCCTGATGCCTCACGACGCTGCCCTTCTACCAAGAAAACTTAAATTTATGTCACAGCTCAGATTGAGGCGATATTTCACAGTGAAAAGGTGAATTCACCACACCCAGAGATGTTGTTACTATGCCCTTCGTTGACGATCGAACACCCCATAGTTACAAGCGACCGACGCTTTTGAAGGAACTGTTTACATTTAAATCTACGTACTCAAACCTTATTCAAAACTTACTCGTTATATCATAAACGACTACAGCTACAGTGGAATCCCGAATGTACGACGGAATCAAGCTTCGGAATCTCTCCTGTCCGGCAGTATCCCACAGCTGCAGCCTTACAGTCCTATCCTCCAGGTACATTGTTTTCGATAGGAAGTCAATTCCTATTGTTGCCTGAAACCCAAACAAGTCTTTAGAATCCATTTCTTCAAAAATCGTTTTTTTTAAATAATTTGAAAATGCCAAACTCACCTGGTACGTATTGTCAAAGCTGTCGTACATAAACCGTGTAATGAGGGATGTTTTCCCAACTGCAATTAGAAAACATCGAAATTTAACACAATTCGCGACATCGTGGCGATATTAGCTTCAAGATCCATTGCCACGTGCAACATCCCGCGAGGTACTGACACGATATCAGTTACCCCGTAGCCTACAAGAGCAGCACTGGTGCAACTGCAGCATCTCAACGCATAGTAATGCTTACTTTAGCAACTTTCAAATGACCTCAAAGGAGTTTCCACCAAAGACTTCCAAACTTGTTCTTGCTCTAGCCATATTTACACACTCCTAAAGTTTGATATTCTCTATATCATCTATATGATAGGAATCACTAATGGGCATATTGTTGAATCAAGACGTCAAATCCGTCGTATTGACATTTAGCCTATTTTTAACTCCATCTCATCAGCTTTTTCAAAAACTTGAATATTTCCACTCGAATTGAAGTCGCAACAGGCTCTGAAACTCATTTTTGAACCATTTTTACGTAAAATGACACTGAAAACCAATTATTAATGTGCGTAATAAGTAGCCCATTTGACTTACCACTTTGTTCCCCCAAGAAAACAAGTTTGAATTTCCGTAACGGATTCCCAAAATCTCCGGACGTAGACATTTTGATGTCCGCTGCAAGCTTGTCAAGGTTTCTTGATCCAATTCAACTTTTGAAACTAATTTCGAATGTAAACCAGAATAAAAATTAAAATTTGTGAACAGACGGTTAAATTGACGTGTCACTCGCGAGAACAACTTTGCCGGCTCATTCCCGATTGCAGTGGAACACGGCGATTTCGAAATTCAAGCTGGAAAGGTGTGGCGCTAAACTTGTAATAAAATTAACTGGTTCTGATGGAAATTTCAGATTTTTCTGATACTTTCCGATGCACAGATGATTCACTTTTTGACTTTACGGTTGAACGTCCGCAATGTTAAGTTTACCGACACATACGAAGAACACACGGCATCATCATCAAGCACAAACCACATAA
>JAQGBJ010001455.1:0-23000 GCA_034698345.1 Sphaeridia pumilis | reverse complement strand
AATCCCCTTGACAAGACCTATCGATTGGTATGGGTCTCGACCAGATCAGCCAAACCCCACTGAGCGGCCTGCATTGTAAGGCTTAAGGCGCCCAAGCATTCCCGGTCTTTCAGCAGCGTTCCAAGAAACTCCTGACTTTTCATCCGTGTTCTCCATGCCTCTGACATGGATTTGCACTTTCTCTCGTTACATTAGAACAAGTGTAGGTTGGTTGGTGTATGAAATTTCACCAGAATCGCCCACGACTCTTCACTTGTTAACAGGTAAACTTTTCCCGATTTCCACTAACCGCAACACACATACGGGGAAATGCCATCAGCGCCGTATGTTTTCCCTGCCCACTTGAAATACCCTGCTCCGAAAACACGATGCCCATATCATACTCATAATCATCAACTTTACCTTATGACTTTCATAAAGGTAAAAGCTGCAGTCTGTATAATGTGCACTCCTCTTGTCGTCCTTTTATCTTTCGGATCGCAATATACCTTTCGAGAGACATTGTCACTTTTTGGTCCCTACACGCAAACAAGTTCCATTTGCCAAATTGCCTTCTTCTCTACCTTGATACACGTCCGGCCTTTTGGTCTTTTTGTTTTTCAAAGTGCATCCTTCTCATCATCAACTTCACGTATGCTCTGCTCAACCGACCTTTATTTGAGCGAAGTTCCTACAAAAAGCTTCTCATCACTTCGATATACTTCAAGTGGCCAAAGTGGCTTCCAAAGCCTGAAAGCGTAATATCGGTAAACTTCTGCCATGCAACACAGTGCTTAAGGCAGCTTGTCATGCAACCGTTTTTCTTGTCATCACTGTCGTCATGATGACGATGACGATGATGACGAAAAGTGAAGTGCGCTTATTTTGTCGAAGCGATGGCCGTCGATGGACTTCACCGAAGCCCGGGAATCGAAGGGTGAGACCTACAGTTCCAAAATATAAACAGGGGAATTTTCCCGCCATTGTATAAATTCGAAAAACCCGCGGCGCGCTGCCTGTAATTAACGAAAGGTACGTCAAAGAAACCTTTTGGCGCCACCACCAAATTGCTCAAATCCGATTAAGACCTCAGTAAATCCGCTTTGCGACATGTGTCGCTAATCAAGAAATTGTGTGACAATGTGCTTTGGCTCTTGTCTTCGAAGAACCAACTTCATCTTGGCTTTTTCTCGTGGCAAAATATTCATCAGCTGCCTTGTTCGTTTCGTGGTTTCCTATCTTTGAATTCCCCGCCTCGTTCCAATCTCTCTCTCTCTCCGTAACCACTGGCTTTCTCTAAGCTTTTCTCCTTGAAAGCCGTTGTAAATCTGCAAAATTCCGCGAAAACCAAATTAACCAACTCCACTACTACTTTCTCATCCTCTCCTCATTTCTTCGTCTCCACTCCAAACCCATTCAACCCTGAAAACACACTTGGCGCTACATAATTCAGGCTAATAGGGACGTGTAGCGCTATATTCGTTACTTTTGAAATTTTGTATGCTTTCTCCCATGGTGTGTCTCACCAATTCGGGGGACTTGTGCGGCGCGGGAGATTTAAAACGTTCCCGCCTAAACGCACGGACTTGGAGCCGGCTCTTCAGGATCTAATTTACTTGGAGGAGCGTAGTAATCGTTCTCCACTAACGTTTTAGCTGTACTGCTGCTGCACTTGTTGTCGTAACGACCGTTCAACTGTTGATGTTGGACGCGGTTAATAAAAGAATTGCGTGCTGCTCACTCTAGCCCGCTTTCTCCCTCAGTCGGGGGAGGAACTTTGTGGAAAAAAGTTTCGATATTCGTCATATACTTCCCTTCATCCATCGCTACTACATTAGTTGCATTCTTGTATAGTTTCTTTTCCGTCGTCCAAAAATTCTAGAGCATTTTTCTCCAACTGTAATTCTTTTCCACATAAAGCAAATCTATTACCCGCAAACGTGCTTTCTCCACCCCTTTGGATTCTCATTTGAACTCGGCTACGCTTGGATGCTTTAACAGGTTCGTAGCGTTGAATATTGTCGTTACAGCTGCAGCAGTCTGCAGTCAGTCTCGCTTGAAACGAGGTCACGTCCAACGAAGTAAAGGGCGAGCGCGCGCGAAGCGCGCGCGCGCCCTCTTTAGTACGTGTCTCTTCATCCTCCACTTCCGCACTTTTTCCAGCCTGCAGCAACTCCGTATAATTCCATGTCCTGGATGCACTTTTCAATCTGCCATCTAATTTCCGCTTGCATCTAATTGCCTCCCCCGCCTTCTGAGCTTGTGGGATTTAAACCGCACAAGGAGACTAACTTGCTCTGACTCACGAATATATTTTTCAGTCTGACAAATCCTGACTTCTTCTTCTTCGCCTCCAATCTTGAAGACTAAACTCGTAAGAATTTCAACTTTCCCTCCTTGGAGCATTCCGCATTATCATACATCAACCGGGTAATTTCTCACACTTTCTTCCGCCTGGAAAAAAGATTACTTCCTGCTCTTCTCCTGCCGTCACGACAACTTTCACACTTTGTCACCAAAAAAAAAATCCAAGTAATTTCCAGTTTGCAAACTTGAGGTTTAATTGCACTTGAGATTTGGAAACAGAGACGAGACCAAGTTTCTACCAACTTATACGCACCACACCGACGATACCAGTTGTTTGGTGAACATGCATCTTTGAAAACTCCTGTCAAAAGCACCTTATGCATTACAAATAGCGAAAATGACTTTCACTTTCCATGTGGGTGTGGGCAGGTTTGGCAGGTCACAATAAGCACGTGCTTCTCAATGTATATTTTTACGTATACGCATTTTGATGACACTGTCATCAACTTCGCATCAAATCGGAGAGACAGGTTGGTTGTTGGTGTGCCCAAACTTTTGAAGTACGTATTTCAAGTATGTAGGGAAAAACAGGAAACAAACGCCAAAGGCCTTCGTTCCTTTGGTATACAGCTGACAACTTACCCGAACTGCATTTCCCTGGATGGATCACTCGAAGATCTTTTCGGGCTTGGCAACCCGCTTCCCTCATGGCGCATTCGGTCCCGTATGTTTTTCCGTCAGAAGAACAAACAGGTCTGTAATCCGTGGGACAGATTTGGCCACATTGACAACTGGGGCGTCGGTCCTCGTCCAACTGACATATTTGGCCGGACGGGCATGAAAGATCCTCGCAGGGATCTGCAATTCAAATGTGAAGGTAACAAAAAATATAATCAAAACTTGTTGTTGTACTTTGGAATTTCAGGGTTTTTACACTTGTACTGCTGCAAGATACAATACAGCGATCCTTCACTTTTTCGTCAAACTTTGCTCACTCCCAAAAAAGTTTCATCAAAATTTCCCCGTTTCCATACCTAACGTGGTTTGTATGAAAAACACGAAACATGCATCGTGCGGGCATCCGACAACTTTTTTTCAATTTCCTTACGCCACCAGCACACGTCAATAAGTTTCCGTCATTAAAACCACATTATGTTTCGAGCGGAACAAAAAAGAGCCCAAATTCTTCAACGTCTTCTACGGCATAACCAAAAAATCTCCCAGCCTTCTTCACGAGGTCTAATGAAGTTCCGGGCGCGCAGCGCGCGCCGCGCACCAACGGAAGCTTCGAAGTGAAAACTTACCGCATTTCCCATAGAATCGGACAGTAATGTTTCTGCGAAGTCTGCAAGCTTCCTTGTCCAGCTCGCACCGGTTTCGATACAACTTGCCATCAGAACCGCAAACCGCAACGTCTGCATCCATATCGCCAGTTTCTGGACCGCAAGTCGTAGGACATTCGCAGGTCGCCATCTTGCCATCGGACGATGCGACGCACTTGGATCCAAACGGGCAGTACTTCCGGGAACAGGGGTTCGGTAAATCTGTAAATAATCAAGCCATTTTAATTTTGGCGGGAAACTTGAGAAGTTGACATTCGATTTTGTCACGTGTCGATTTAGTGCCACCGCAAACAAACTTTGAAGCCTCAAAACGTCTATGAAATGCTGCACTCTTGCGTCGATTAGCTTCCACACAAAGAGAATCAAGTCAATAATATTAATCGATACATAATCATTATTAATCGCTTTTGTTCGTGCACTTTCTCCCTGCTTCGATACAATATCCAAACAAACGATAACTCGAATTCCACTACATGAAACCATAGCTCCTGAATTCCGTCGTTTCCACTACGTTAACGGTGTAAATTCATAAATGCAAAGCTTGTTTCTTCTCTCCTCTTCCAGCTGACTTTTCACCGAGAGCGAATATAAATCATTCAGAAACAGCCTGCGTTCCTCCCCGTTGAATCCGCAGCTAGTGCTCCTACAATTCTGGATTATTTCAGCTTCGTTATACTTGCTCACGGCTTTCTTCCATCCAGCTTTCACCACATAATTCATTTTTCCAATTACTAATCTACTTCAGTTTTAATATCGAAACAACACAACCACCGCGGTCGGCTCCGTAAGACTGAATTAAACTTGATATGAAACTTTGTAATCTGCTCCATCCATGCAGCTCCATTCAAACACATACAAAATTTCAAACTTACCGCACTCTCCAGTGTAACGCGCGCGGATGTACCGATGGTTCACACAAGCATGTCTCGTCAAGTAACACTCGTTCAGATACGTCTCGTCGTCTGACCCGCACACCGGGTTTCGGGTTGTTGGGCAGTGCTGCGGGCACTTGCAGATGGGTTGACCATTTTCCATAACGCAGGTAGAGCCAAAGGCACAGCTCGTTGTTTCGCATGGCTCGTCTGGAAGTTCAAAAATGTTTTAAATTTCCCGCCAAAATATTTTTTATAAATATATACATCACGACAATACAGACAAAACTACTTTCAAAAGGCAACAGAATCATTCGACCCTTCAAAGTCATTCACGAAATTCAAATTTCCCGCTTAATTCTTGAACCGCATATCGTGCTACTGCTACTGTTTCAGAGCCACTTTCATTAACTAAGCTCAATACGATGCTTGCATAACCCGACTTTCACAAGCTCTTTTCTTTTCAACCCGTATTAGCTCCACTTCCTGGTTTTTCATTGTTTCTTTTGCGCGGTTATTTAAAGTTTTCTTTTTAACGAGTTTTTCGTTACAGCTCTGTGTTACAGTCTGCTGTGTTTGGCATTGTTTTTGAAACAAGGAGCTTCGCCTCGTGGATTCATTCACCTTGACTCTTGTTGAAAAATGGACTTTTCTCGGAATTTCCGTTTCATAAAATACACTTTACTTATTTCTACACTTTTTGTCGCCCTCAATTTTATTCAAACCATGCAGCTTTTTATGCTGATATCAAATACTTTTCCCGCCCTAAAATACTTTCTTGGTTTTACGTCAGTCACAGTTTCGCTATTTCTCAGCACGTGTCATTCAATATTTTATGCACAACATGTGTGGCCTTGATATGCCACTTCTACAAGCTCTTCAAGAAAGTTGTTTTTGCTTTCTTCCGTACCCGACAATTTTCACTCACTTGCATATACATAATAATTAGCGAATATTTGGATACCGTACACACCATTTGTCAAATAACACACTCCAACCGTCCATTCAGTCTTGACACTCTTCCCTCTCCTCCCGTCTTTTTCATTAACCCCGAAAACGCTTCGCAAAATATCGACGTATGCAAATTTTAATTACACCTTCACTCGGTATACACCTTATCATTTGCACAACTCACAGCATTTTCCTCCTTTGAACATTTTAATTCCACCGGATTTGCAAATATCCGGTTTCTTCATTTGCATTGCATGTCTCCTTGAATTTACCGGCCAAAACACTCCAGCTCTCTGCATGTTGTTTTCCTGTTCTGTCGTTCTTGCAATCTTTCCTACCCAGTGAGAGTTTATGTCCTCTTCATTTGCATACGACCCTTGCACACATGTCTTCATATGTAGAATTGTGCATACAGAAACACCAAAAAATACAAAACGCATGCAAATAAGCAACGTTTGAGGGTACTTTCTAGGTAAACACAAGTTGAGATTTTTCGCAACATTTTTTGCAAAATTTGCATTTTAAAAGTCTGCAATCTCAACCTTCTCATGCACATGCATTCATGTATCCAAGCAATTGGCTTGATTTCAGTATAAAAGCATGTGTTACAACTTAATCAACAAAAACCCAACGAATTTCACGCTGGATTTTGGAGGTCAACCAGATTTAATTTACAATGTGGCCGGTTTTTACGAGCCGTTGACATGTGATTTCAGTTTTATACTGTCACAAAACCTGCGCCAGTTTTAAAATATTTTAGATGAAAAAATTTATCCGCACTGCCTGCGCGCTCAGGCACGTGTAAGTATTTAAATCCGAAATTCGCGGGATTGATTCAAGGAACTGGGATCAACACAAATTAGTGGCTCAACCCTATCAAAATAATATGCACATTGCTGCATACACTTTCGCTTCTTTGCTTTGTAAAGCCACTTCACGTAAATCTACTGCAATCTAATAATGCAATTTCCATATTATGTTACACAAGTGCACATTTTGTGCATACGTATTACGAGTAATCTTTGAGGGACATACCGGCAAAATTAGCATGTATTTAAATGCTACATGTTTCCCGCTACTCGTTCAAATCCAGAATCGCCGCGCGCTCTTGTTGTTTTTGTTCTTCTTCGCGTTTAGCCGCAACCCGCGCGGTATGTACGAAACCAATTAATGTTGTTGAGCTTCCCACAAATTGAGTAAACATTGCAGTGGTGAACATGCAACTTTGCTTGTTTCTGTATCTTGTCCTCGCCTTGATTGCGGGTTCAACATGTGCAGTAACTTTGCTTGCATAAGCCGCGTGAGGGCGCTTCCATCGATTTTTCTCTACTGATACTTTCCGCGCTAAAAATCCTAAAGAGCGGGGGAAATTTAAATTTCTCACCCCTTCATTTTTAGGTAAGTCCTTGTTTGCAGAAGCAACTTGACAATGCACATCAGTGCATATTTTCTGTCCCTTCTTTCCTTAATTAACATTCAGTCCACACAGCTTCATCAAATTGACAGGTCTGCTGTCATGGGAGGTTCGTTTTTTGATTCCCGCCGAAACTTATACAGAATTCTATATTCTTGTAAGGGTGACGTTTGGATTTGAATATCACATCACACAGTTGATTCTTTCTCCCCTTTCCACCGATGCATTTTCTTGTCTTTTCCCCCCATGCTTTTTCTATGAAGAGAAAGTAACTTTCTTTTCTCGTCATCATTTTCTTCTCCCTTTGAAATCTCATTAGACGCTATTACATTATTGGCGCTCCACCACAAGAATCTCAAAGCCAGTTTGACAGCACCAGGTCGTATTTCACCTCTTCTTTCTTGCTATCTACTTCAGCTTTAGGAGCTACTGTTTCAAAAAAAGTTGCATCCATTTCAACGTTTTTGTACAGTCGAGGGTGCTTTGTTCTTTGTTCATAAGATTTTGTGGCTCCTGCTTAACGTAATTACGTATGTAAACAAATGGCGCCTGATTTAAAAGTTAGTCCAGTCGAATATTAAACACTTTCTCTTCGAGTTGAAACTTTTCTTGGGCGTTGTTCGCAGCTACACAAAAATAGTCTTGTTTCTGTAAAATTCACCGCCTGTCAACTTCAGTTCGGAGAGAAGACATCAAGACGTTCGCAGGACATTCCAACAGCAATATTTCTCCCCGGAAAAAATCTTATATACACACCTATGTAATTTCCTCAAAAGAAAACTCAACTTCATCGCTACTTCTGCCTGCCGCTGTAGCGGCTGTAGCTGCTGATTTTGAACATTTCTGACAAGTCTTCCGTCTCTTACATCTGCTGCTCAGCAGATCCGCTCCGCCTTTCCTGCAGCCTTCTTCTTCTGGAGTCTTCAACAAATCCTCGACGGCTTTTCAACGTCTGTCTCGGTACACCCTTCAGCTCTCGCTTTCAGCGACAGTAACGCTAACATGTCCACCTTTTCGTTCAGTTCGGTGGTGTTGACAGTAGACTCGCTTTCACTTTTTTCTAGTAGCTTTAAAAAGCATTTCTGTCTTTGAATACCGCCAACTTGATGCCTTCAGGTCTAATTTCTGCGGCACACGCCTTGCAATTTCAATGGCGAATTTCCATGGCAGTTCAGCCACCAAATTTTAAAATTAAGAACACGTATACAGCTTTTATAGTTGACAACTTGGCCTACTTTTCAGCAGCGAAGTGGACACTTGAATCAAAACCAGTTGTTAAATGTCAGTAAAGTTAAGAATTTTTTACTTTTTAAAAAATGAGGACTTCAAACTTGAAAATTAGCTTCCGTAACCAAAAGGTTGCTTCAAAAACTAAAAACTTCTCGGAACTTCAACGTAACTTTCACCAACGCCCCAGGACAGGAAACGATAAAATACACGTTGCACATGCAACCACCTTACGAATCATCGGCAGAAACGCCATGCACCTGAATACAGAACTTTGAGCTTTGTCTTGAACACGCCCTGTCCGATGCACTTCTTTTTGTCTTTCAAACAGAAGCCTTCCATGCATCCAAACCCGAAAATGCACGTTTCTTATGCAGGTACACCGGATTTCTCCTCGAGTGAACAAGTACAAACTAAAGCACTTGTTAAACTACAAGGCAAATTCAAATCAAATCCCCAAATTCAACAACTTCACCACCAAAACTCAAAGGAAAAGCGCATTCCAATAAACATGCTTGTTTAGACAGTTACCAAGTCGCTTCGCTCCTACTTATCATCACTTGATATCTCGTGGCTCCACAAAGCCGACCCGCTGAACGCTTCTTCACTTATTCTTCCGACGCTTCCCCCAGCCACAACAAGCCACCCCTCGGAACCGCACGTCAAACCTCGTTTAAATCCGCTTACATCATAATTAATCACGAGCTGTCCCGCCCAGCAACAGTCGCTTCTTCTTCTTCTTTCTCGCTCATTACCGCGCGCTTTCTCCAATTTCTCCTACGCTTCTTCCCCGCAGCGCGCTCACTGCGCTTAAGCTTACATCCGCCCCCCTTCGATTCCTTATCTCTTTCCACCACCCATTGCTTTCACATTAACAGAACCCCCGCCATACATTTGAATATTTGCCTTGTTGCCATTTTCCCGCCAAATCAGCAACAGCGTTTTATTATTCTCTCTCTCTCTCTCTATTCATTATCCGCTTATTTATTTCTTGCATAAAAACTGCTATTGGATTCCCTCATATATTTCCAAAATCCCGTCTGCAAACAACTTGTGCTAATCGACCACTGGAGTAGAGTAGTAACGAAGCTCTATTTGAACATAAACAATTCATTTCGTTTGGTCTCCCTCTTCCCGTAGATACGCTTCTGTTATTTCCTCGTCGTAAAAGCGGAGATAACTTATTTTCTGTCGATAAACACCGCCAATTCGGAAGTACTTTCCGGCGTCTCGCCGCCTTAACAGTTTATGTATCGCCAGAGCAACCACTAAATTCCTATCGACTTTCACTCTTCCATTTATGGCAATTCGGCTACTCGTTCCCTTCCTTCTCGCCCTTGATCCGAAACGTGCCACTTGAGACCACTTCTTGTTCCACCCCCACCCCAAAAAATCCTACATAAAAACAACATGTTATTGGCCCTTTCGGGTCGCCATAAGAAAGACATACGAGAAGACACCACAGTCCACAGAATGATTCAACCTTTTGATACAATCTCGAGCTTTGATGTGATGGTGTATTTGTTTTCATTGTAAACAATTTAGCTCCTATACCTGCGGCGTCCGAGCTCAAAAGAGCACCATTACTTTTCCAAACACAATTTCATATATATCCCGCCAACATCATTACTAATTCAGAATGATTGATTCCTACGTGTCCAGGTATTCGCATGCCAATTAATCAATTGGTTTTTGATTGCGTGCAACAACAACAAGAGCCCACTCTCGTACTCGTGTATGTATAAATATTGGTTTCGCGATAATAAAATGCAAGCAATTCCGTGTCCCATATCTTGATTGCACAGTAAATTTACTTCTCGGCAATTTGCAAAACATGAGTTGTTACCTTGTGCTTTTGCAAATATTGAAATATTGTACTCACTGGCTGACATTTTTTATGACCTTTGACCAGCTAAAATTCTGGCTCTCGTCTCGAATGACACACAAGGACAGGAGGGAAGAGGCGCCATAGTTACAGGTTTATTCAGCCAGCAAATTTACAAATTTACAAAATATTAATACTATTTAACAGGGCGTGTCACAGCACGAGACAAATCTCATAAACTTCCAGCCGTCTTTGCAACCCCTCTGAGGCGGCACACCCTGTGGGGGAAAAGTGATTTACTTTGATTTACTTCCAGAGGACACACAGCAGACTAACTCCTGGGCTTCTTGTGTACACGTTTTCTTAAATGGTCGCTTCCTTCCCTCCTGTAAAGTTGCATAACTTTCTCCTTAATGGGAATAATGGTATCAGAATAAATTTGCTTTTGCAGAGGGCCTATAACCAACATGTGTTTTCCCTCCTACATCATGTTTCCTCGCCTTCTTATCATCTATTCACGCAGCATGTGTCACAAGTTTCTTGTTGCTAGTGACATCTTCCTTACTGATTGTTGTATTGTTGCGGGGGTCTTGAGTCTTTCACCAATTTCTAAAACGTTATTGTCAGAGCTGATTTAGCTATCACAAAAATGCGAGGAAGCGCCACCAATGGAACGAGTATGGTATGGTAATCAAAGCCGTGACGTCTTTGCTTGGTATCGAAAATTTGAATCTTTTTCACTATCGATTCTAACGGCAGAAACTAGCGAAAACTAGTTTTTGGAACACGGGAGAAACTCTGTCGACTCTCTGAATCCGAAACGTGGCAGAATTTTTCATCACGGTGAAAGCTTGCTTTCTCCAGGTGCTTTCACCAATTAAATTAGCCACAATTAAACCATACCCTTATGTGCTCCATCTTTTCAAGAAACTCTCCCCTACCGATCACACTAGTCAAGTATACATTCGTATTCATTGTGCACCGCAATGGAGTGAAATCGTTGTCGTTCCCCTCTCCAGCAACGTCTTGGAAGCCGCTTCTCAATTTCTCAAACGTCTTGGTGTCTTAGAATTGCGTTTTCTTTGGAGAAACCAAAACCAGTTTTCTGCTCTCTTGAACCACCGGAAACCACCACGACTGAGAAACCACCAATGTACAAAACAGCTCCTTTTGGTGGTCGGCAACCTTCAAGATGTGGTTTGAGTCTAGCCGACAAAGTGTCTACAGTTTCTGCATCAGTATTTGCCAAGAATGTTTTCATTAATCAAGAACGAAGGTCAGAAGTTTCAACAGTTTCAGGTTCCATATAGAATCTTGCCATCTTGTACTTGTATTACGCACCATTGATTTCGTAACAGCCTAGACATGAAGCCGCAAAGCTAAAAAACTGGGACATTCCATTCTTTGTCCGCATACCGTAAATTACTTATCAAGCGCTCGTAATCGTTCTTTGTTTCCTAAAGACTAAAAGATACTGCCCAACTCCGTGGTCTCTTGGTTCACTCGAGACTGCAGTTTTATTATTACGTCTCTGTACTTTCTCCGGCAAGATTAGCCATTTTCGAAACTTTTAACAATACAAAAACTGTGCGCCAGCTGAAACTTTTAGAAACAAAACCGTTATCTTATCGCCCTCCGGTCCGCTTCCCGCATTCTGCTCACATTTCCCACCCGCTTATGTCTTACAAATCCTCTTTAACAAACTTTAGTTTGTGGTGTTAACTTTCTCCACGTACTGGTTAACCGGTAAAGCCGCTTTGCTGTCGAGAAAACAAAACCAACTGTTGTCATCGTCTTTGAAAACTCAATTTGTTTACTATTGGCAATAACGCTTAATTTTTAAAAGTAACTTTCTTCTACTTTCTCTGACTTTCACCAACTTTCACTCGAGTCAAATTTTCTCCCTTAAAATTCAGTGCTTTGAATACCGATTGTCACTTCATTAATTTGCTTATTAACAAAAACTTTCACCGCTTTCCCTTCACGACATTGGCAAGTATCGACGTTCTTTTGTGAATATTCGAGTCGATCCTTGAGGCTGTATATTCAAGAACCGCCAAGAAAAGAGGCATCCAGTGAGCAGCCACATTACATCGTTTTCTCCCCTCAACAAAGAAAGAACCCCAACAAGTTTCCAATTAGCAAACAAAATAGTTCTGGACGGCCATACAAAATTCTCGCTGCCGCCATGCCAAGCTTTGTTCCGTATTCATCCGAGTGGAATAAAACAATTTGCGTTCCTGCCTTGAAAGCAGGGTAC
Source organism: Sphaeridia pumilis (assembly GCA_034698345.1). Lineage (NCBI taxonomy): Eukaryota > Metazoa > Arthropoda > Collembola > Symphypleona > Sminthurididae > Sphaeridia > Sphaeridia pumilis. Next base: position 10,822 of record JAQGBJ010001455.1, on the reverse strand, counting down.
ATAACTTGAGAGCCACACCACCACGACATTACATACAACTTGATTGTTCTCCTTGAACAAAGCCAAAAAGAAGGGGAAGTCTACAGGAAATCTTGCCGTGCTTTTCCCAAGGTGAAGAAACGTAAGTACGGCGCTATCGACTTGTCTTAATGAATTCAACTATTCAACAAGAAATACCGTTGCAGCGAACGACTTTTCGATAATTTCGTCGCCTTGAAAAATTGACGCTGAATTTTTAAATCTTGTTAACGTCTTTTTAGAACTACATACAACTATGACGTCAAAGTCAGAAGAAACCAATCAACTCCTAATGGCCAAAAACAGCATGTTGCACCGGTGGTGCATACGGAATTCCATCAGTTCGCCCATCGAGGAAATACGTGGAGAAAATGCTTTCACCATTCATGGGCAGTTCCCAAGTCATTATTTCATCCCATTTATAATTTATCTTAACAGCGGTTCAACTGCCGAAACTATTTCGTTTGAGGTGCGTGTAACGATTAAAAATTACTACTTCCCAACACCGGCGGCTTTCAGTCTACAAATCTACTGCTTTTCGGACGACGTCTTATCACACACCCACGTTCACGTTAACGATTTCTTGGAATTGCTAGCACGAACATGAATTCTAGGAACAAAGTTTGCTGCCTACGTCGTTCTTGGATACGAAAGTTTGTAGTTGAGAAAGGCTTCCAATAGTTACTGCTACAAGTCTGGCGTTGGCGGGAAATTTAAAATTCAAAGTTGCCAATTGTACCCGACAAAACAGTAATTAATTAAAAGCGTGAGCGTTGAATTTGCTACAACTAACTACACCGTCAATATTTCTACACGACTATCACAAGCTTTCTACAGTTTACCGACATCGACAGAACCAATTTGTAGACATTTTTACCTTGACGGATACTTGGAGAATTAAAGTAGTCGTCTGAAAGTTAAAGATTTTCAAGAAAGTATAGTCAAAGCAAGTGCAAGAAGATTAGAGTGAGATTGAAAAGTTGTTAAGTAGAAAAAGTACTTACATTTAAAGTAGATGAAAGCACCAGAACACAGAAGAAATACTATGATGAGCGTCGAAACCGCGAGAAGAAGTAGCGGAAGCCGACAGTGTATCCAAATGGACTTTAAATACTGTTGATCGACATCAGGCCCCCCTCGCACACCCCTCGTCCCCTTCTCCTCCTCCCGCCTCCCCCCAAAGCACCCCAAGGGACTAACAAGAAAACACAGTTGCTCCTCCTCCACAACACTCCGCCTTTGCTCCGCCACTCCAGCAGGGTCCCTGGGACCCTGCTGATGATGATGCTCTCGGACCCTTGGTACGGGGGACAACATCTCCTTACCATGACCGTTCCCTTTCACTGAATCACCCCCACCGGGGGCCATCATAGCCTGATGGCCCCCTTGCGGCACATTCGATATGATGTCCAGTCCCACTCCACCCCCTCCTCCCATCGTCGTCACACTACTCCCACCCATCGAATCCACTCCCCCCGACAACACCTTCGGCAGCCCCACAGTATGCGGGGCCACAATCACCTGGTTCAGTTTCTCCTCCAACTGTCGCACCAACTCTGCCGCTGCAGCCGTCGAAGTCGTTTCAGGCCCCTCCGCTAAGGTCTCTTCAGGCCTGTGCATGGGGTTCATATACCCATGCACATGGCCTCCGTGCTTGAAGTACCCATTGGGGTGCCCATTTGATGGTACCATGGTGGGCCCATCGTCCAACGGCTCCTGAAGCTGTCCATATACGTACACTCCAGGTCGCTTCCTCAAACTTGCATAGTTGGCACTTCCACCCCCTCCCCCAGAGCTTCCATACCCATAGTCGTTACTCCCATTCAGCCAATTGTTACTCCCATACTTGGAGCCGGTGCCCGCATGGAAACTCGCCGACATGGGTCCCCCACTGGTACTACTGTTCCGTCGATCATTCAGCAGCGGGGTACCTCCAGACGAAACGGGGGCCGCGTAGTGCCCCTGGGCCCTCTGGGCCCCGTAGTACTCCCACAGTTCCTGGTTCTTCCAGTAGTTCTCGCTGTAGTCGTACAGTCCATTGCTGCTACTGTACCTTGAAGAGGAGGACCCTACACCCCCTCCTCCGTTCGCATAGTAGCAGGGCCCGCCAGGGCCCTGCTGCGGCTGAAGAGGGGTGGGGTACCCCACCCCTCTCTTGTGATATTCCTCTTCGTTCATCGTCTTAGCGTCATTTTTCTAATGAGAAAGTTTACAAGTTAGAATCACGTGCCAAAGTTGCTCGTTAACGATAATCGGTCAGCATTTTACCCCGCCCTTGGCTCCTCTTTATTGTACTTCTCTCTGCTCCATGTCAACCCAAGTCTTTAACGTTATCTCCTCCGAACAAATTATTGTTAGTCCTCCCTATTTATCTCTTCCTCCTAATTTCAGCCACCTCAGGGCTTTTCTCTCAAAACAACAACAACAAACTTCTTCCCATATAAACATACACATGACCAGCCAAAGTAACTCATTCCTCCCGCCATTCCACCCGACGCAGCGATCAACATCAATCTTGCGAACAAACTTTGTGCCATTTCCCCAACTTGGACGGCATAGTCAACTCCAGAGGAGCATACCACGGAAATTCTTAAAATTCAAAGCCCACTTCCTCTTCAAGATTGCTTCCAACATTATATATAATATAAACATTCTCCTCTAGCAAATGATCAACATTGTTTCTTTGCCTTCAGCTCCTTGTGCTCCTACTTCGTACGCTTACGCTTTCTCCCTCGTCTCATAACAAGTTTAACATGGTCACGATTTCTCATTGCAATTTCGCCGTTTTCTCCCTTCACCAGAACCCAACAAAGTTACATATCAAAACCTCAGCTCGTCCCATATACTTACTCGGCTACTTTAAACATTTCAAAACATTATATGCACATACACAAGCTTATTGCAAACTCTTCTCTGCCTTTCTTTAAAAAAACCTCCATTTTTTCACTAGAAACTCTCTGGTTTCATCAAGCGAAAACAAGAAGCACGTGCAACCACTGCTTCTTCGCCCCAACTTGTTCGCTGAGCTTCAAAAAATCGCCTCCACCAACCAACGAATACTCGCACACTTTTCGAATACTAATCAGTCAGCCGCCATAGTCCCATTCACCAGCCTTAACCACATGTAACACAAGCTCCTCAACAGAACCAAACGAACCGCATCAACCGAAAATAGTCAGTCAGCCGGAAACACCAAAAGTCTTCCGCAGCACTTGTTGGCAAACCAAACTTCAAACATGGGGCAGGAAAAAAACTCTCTAAAAATTCCTCCATCCATCAATACCCTCGCATGGAACAGTTTGCCCATTTTTGCAATACTACTTCTCTCCCACACCTGCTAATTGAATTGCCAGGTGCCCTGATTGACATTGGGCGGAGCGACTCTGTCGCTCCGCCCACCACTTTGCCTCGTGTCTCTTGTAGCATTTCTCCCGTAAAACGTGAGTTCCGTCAGTGACTGTTAGTATTCTTGAGCCATAAGAAATTCGCTAATCAATATACATACCAAACCATTACTTTGCTGTGAGATACAATCAAAACACAATTTCGTTGCATTTCTTATGAGGCGCTTTCCTCACACCATTGCGTTTGCAATTGCCATCCTTTCTTCTCACACACACAATTCACATGCATTCCTCTCCATTCTTAACATAATCAGAAAAGCTCATTAGTTCCATCACATTTTCGCACCTAATGATCATAATCAAGGTGTGCTTTTTCTCCATGCTTTCACTCTGCGCGTCTAGCGGTATTTCCCTCGTCTCTTTGACGTAATATTTGAACCTTGTCCTTTTACCCAAACACACAAAGAAACTACCAAAACACATATACGTTTCTCGCACTCCATATTTCAAAAGGCACACACAAACCCTATACACATTTACATAAATTACCGGCACAACAACATTTCTCTACTTTCCCCGCCCCCTTTTCATTCTCCCAAAACTATTAGGTTAAAGCTTGGAGCTATTTCAAGTCTTCTTCTCGGGTCGAGCAAGAGCATAGTATTCTTATTATTATTCGAGTGTATCAGCAAACTAATGAGCTTGTACATGCACAAAAGCCTGTGAATTTGCTCCACACACCTGAGTGTACAGGTGATTCTCATATGTTTTTGTACCGGGTTCACCAAAACTGTTTCAGCTTTCCCGCGGCCCGACATACACACATCACATCACACAGCTTTCTACATTACACATTTCGCCTAATTCGAATAACTCAACTTTGATGTTCTTTCCACTTTTACTTTTGTATGTTTCCGCCGCCGCCGCCGCTTTCTCTCCTTTCTTTCAGGCTCATAGCAATAATGTTATTGTAAGGCCGTCTGTCTCAATTGCATGAATTTTACATGAATCACTTTTCCATAGTAGTAGTGTGCATATATGTACTGCAGGCGGGAATTGGGTGGCGGGGGAGTGCAAACTTCTTAACAGGGGGTTCTGGTGCGAGTACGTATGTAGTTGTACAAATTGTAGAATTTTTGAATTTTGGCGCCTTTTTACCTGTTCCAGATTCCGCGTGAGGGGGAACCTTGTTCTGAAACTGTCTCACAGTCAAATCTAGTACATCTCTTCATCTTTTGAATTTCGCGCTTTGCAAACCCCCCCCCCCCACCCTCTACATCTCACCTACATCTCGTCTAGGCTCGTCAGCTATAAATTTAGCCACCTACTTACTTTTGACTTGACTTTCTCAGAGAGTACAAAATATACACATGCTTCACACAACATACCAGAAGCCATCTCATCATAAACAGCTTATCAGAAACCTGATGCAAGTTTACGACTCACATTCGACGACTGTAAACCCACACAGTATATTTTTCTTTAAGCTTCGACTTTCTCCACGAGCCTGTAAACCATGGGCTGCTGGGAACACAACAAAAACAGGCTCTGAAACTATGCCGTTGTTTTGTAACAGACTTGTATACCAGTTGACTATAGTCATGTTGTTATATTTCTATTCCAAGAACAAACGAACAAACAAGTTATTATCGAATGAGCGAGCGAACGAGCAAAAACAGTGTGTCGTTCGTTGGCTACGCGAAGAACAGTAACGAAACGACAATGCATCACATGCCTCCTATTCCTTTATGTCGTTGTGAAGAAGCATAAAGCTCATATATATTTTTCCGACATAGTCAAACACAGTTACACAGTTCCGGAGTAGCCTTGTCCCCATCTGACGTTCTTCGACCCAACAAATTCCATTTTCCGCCATATATAAAGCACGCTGGGCCCAAAGATAACAGTTTGAAATATGAGCTCTCATTTGTACAAATCTCGTTACCGATCATGTTCCCGCCTTTCTATTTCAATTTATCCAAAGTTGTCGGGCAAACTAGCCTGGTGAAAAAACATACTTTCACAACCTACATCACTCCCTTCCCTGCCGCTGCTTTCATACTCTTCGATCAAGCTCTTCAACGATGCAAAGTGCAATACAGCGGAAGCGAGCAGAATTCAAGTACCACCAAACCTCGAAAGAGGGAATACACAAAGTGTATCAACTTTTGCAAGACTTGCAAGGGCTTGAACCCGTTCAAAAAACGGGCTCTGCGTCGCGTCTAGTAGAAAACAGGATGAAAGCTTTCTAGTTTTCACTTTCACTAGAATTCAATTCTATTTACAACTTATCCTCTTCCGCTCATCTTGTTTGTGCCCGAGCTTGTTTGTTGTTGTAAAACACGCTCCGATGGTCAAAAACACTGGTGAACACATCTAAAACACCAAGAGTTTTTACACACAAAAACAAGCCTACGCATTTGGCCTGAATAAACTAACAAATGAAACACGTTTGTTAAATGTGGTGGTCCGGGGTTCAGAAGTCAAGCCTCGTTGCAGCTTCTAATTTCCATCAAACGAATTCAAGAAGCCTGCAGCGAGCTGTAACAGCGGTACTTCCGGTTTTTTGACAGCCGTCAAGTATCGAGAATTGTTACTCTCTCTCACCCAACGCTACTTTTAGTTGCATTCAAAAGTCAACGGATCGATGCTCACCGCAACATCGCTGATTCTGTCAATCTTCATCGGCTAGCATCGAATTTCAATTTGGTGCAGCGCGAAGCCTCCAAAATATTGTGCGGCTTTTACTGTGTATATATAGACATCCGGAAAGTTTCTTCAATTTTGTTTGTATTTTCATTGACTTTGGCTCTGCGGCTGCATTTGACATTGACTTTCACTTCAGTCACCGAGCTTGTGATATTTACACATGATCAAGCCCTGCTGCGGTCGCATTTTGCAGCCAAAACGTGGCTGCACTTCAGAGACCCACGCACAGCAGCAGCTGAAACACATTACCTGCTGCACTTGGAGAAAACCAATCACGAAATGCAAATTAGACGCTGCCATTCAGTAGTCAGTTCATCTCGAAACTTCAGCGTAACTTCAGTCGAAGCCAGTCAGAACCAATCAGCGCAGAGCGCGCTTCGTCGATCGAAGGTCTCTTGACACTTCCGCAATTTGCAACAACACAACAGCGAGAGGAGCAGCGAGAAGGCCAAAGAAAGAAGGTAAACAAACAAGGAGACATTGAGTGAAAGTAAACAATCTTTTCTCCCTCCGCCTCTCTCCCGCTTCCCTTCTGTTTGTATTTGGCGCCAATTTCCAAACTTCCCGCCAATTCTCCACCAGCAGCAGCCACCACGTCCTGCCCCTGTGACCTCGTAGCTCTGGAGGTCCACAACATATCTCGCCCCTGTCCACTCCAGATAGGAGAATCTTGCTCCGTTTTTCCTTTCCCTTCATTATAACGAAACTCCATGTCATTTCGTCGTGTATGTCCGCAATATCAACTTCCCCTCCGGAAACATAAAAAATTCTCTTACATCTTTTTTCGATGCGATAATAATGCCTGCGAACGTCAGCCGAGTCAGTCACTGATACTCGTACTTTCACCAGCTTTCTCCAGTTTTCTCCAGCAACTCCACATGAATTTCGCGGTGACGAAAAACATACTTACGTATATCAAAAGCACTGGAGACAAGCTTCTCCATGAGCCTCCCTTCGCTCTTCATCTCTCATCATCAACCAGTCAGCAACAATCATACAAATTTTCGCGTGTACACATTTTCTTTCTTCTTCCACTTCCTCCACTTCCTTCCGGCATAACCGCAGTCTGGAGCGGCTGGAGACTCAGAAAAAGTCCCATGTCTCCATACTCTCCGCTCAGCTCCACTGAAATCTTCTTAAACCTTCCTGGAAAATCCTGGATCTCGAATCCAGAGCCCTGTGCACGTTAGTGCTATCTGTGGTAGCACCAGCCAGCACAAAATTTTACAGTTTTGTACAGCCAATTCCAGTTTCAGCTCCCCTGAACACACATATGTTCCAGTTTTTCTCGTATCTTCTACAAGAAGACCTTTGGAGCCTACGCTTTTCCTCAGGTGGCGCTTTAAGCGATTTTTGGCATCAAATCTTGCTTCTCGTTCTGTATTCATACACGGAGCAAATGGCAACAGATTCTCAACATATATACTCATCTCTATTTCAAACAAGAATTACGTTCCCATAGCAACGTCAAACGTTTAGACAGCATATTTTCCTCCTCCTGTGCAGACTGCACATGCCATTTTTTTCGTACAAAAGACTTGCGGGTTTAAACCGTCTCAGCAGAATTTTTGTACCTTCCTTGCACAAAAATTCACAATTTTTCTCGAACTTCACAGAAGACCTCAGCTTCTCCAGACTCTCATGAATGCACAAAAGGTAGCCGAACTTTATTGGACTTGAGCCAATCAGTTTGCATAGCCCATCGAGACTTTGCTGCTGCAGCATTCTTCAAAAAGCTCGTTGGATATCTGTAAAATCTTGCGAATTTTTCGCAATACCGCCCCGCATTTTCAGCGAAATTTTAATGCATCTTCCTATAGACCCGCAGCTTACAAACATCTATGAATCCACCTCCCGTCACTCAGCAAAACAAGTAAAACCTCCCCCTCCCTGTATGTTTACAAACAAACAACTTTTTTCAGCTTCCCGCCAAAACCAACAACACTACAAGCTTGAATTTCATCAAAATCAAAAACAAACAACACTTCTTCTTTGTCTCTGTCTTGAGCTCCGCGTGCCTGCCTATCCATTTAACTCTGTAATTCACACCTCGTCTTCGACCCCACCGAAATCCCTTGGCCAGAAGCCAAAATCGAGGATAACGGCGGCGGCGACAGGGTTGTCGAATGATACTTGGAACCCACAACTTTGGAAGCCTTCACAAGATACGTCGTAGGAAATGCACTTCTGAGACAGGCTTTATGAACCGCGCCACGTTTTATGGCCTTTTCAACACATGTTTGTACTCAAACCCTCAACTGTAATTTGACACCTTTTGTACAGGAGCAAAACTTGGAAGAGATTGTTGTTCAACCTTGATGAAAAACATCGTTATAGGACATCAATTTGATGCTTTTTTGATCATCAATAGCAGGCTTGGGTTAAATAACATCTTTCTGTTACCCTGAGAAACAAAATTGGCCTTGTTTGCCCTAACGAGCCTATTTTATTTCTTATTTTGACAAAAAGTCTGAAAAAAGTTTACAACTTTTACCCAACGCTACAAACCCTCCAGCTAATTGTTTAAAGCTACTTTTCTCGACCAACTTTCTCAATTTCCTCTTCCTCCAGTCTTTCAGCCAAGGGCAAGGCAAACAACACACCTGCTGGAACCGATTTCGTAGAAAAAAAACTTTGCCAATTCCCAGCCCACTTACCACTTGTCTCAGAGTCAGTCAGTCAGTCAGCTGTCGTCTTCTGCTAGCTCCAACGAGATGATGACCTGTGCAAATGTTTACATGGCGACGGCAATTATGAACCTTCTCACACCACAAACACCTGTCCGAGAGCCGCTCACACACACTTTTTCTCGGATACCTCAGCTCCAATAATCGACCTTTTGTCTTCAAAGTCTTCGGAGAGTGACGCCCGTCCAGTTGTCGACCGCCTGTCGTCCAAACGTCCGCCCGTCCCGAAGTTTGCAATTTCAGTTCCTAACAACTTCACTTAACGGCCAATTTCGGACTGTTGTAGTAATTGCCACTAGGTAGAAAAAACCGAAAAGTTTCCGCCAAATCACCGACTCATGTGTCCAATAGAGCTTCTTCTTCGAACGGCGAAATTCAACTGGTACATGTGCGATTTTTGCTCTCCACACTTCACAGTTTTTGTGCGTTTGAGGTAACTTGATACTCTTCTTGAAGCTTCAACTGTCCAGCTCAGCTACACACAGAAATGTGGCAAAAAACAGCTGCTGTAGCTTTATATAAACTACTAGAACTTGTGGAGGCGAAGCTTCCCCTTCTAACGATATGAATTTGACCGATATGTCAAAATTTCGATATGTTCCTTAGTTTCCCCCACCGGCAAAAACTGCAGACGCCGTTTGCTGTGAGCTCCCTCTTTGCTCTTGCAAGACTTAATCGAGACTGACGCGTCTAGCTGAAATTCTAGCGACTTTCCCCCACGTTTCTAGCGCTAGTAGATTCGCGTTTCCGTCCACTGCTTTCACTCTTCTTCTTCTGCTTTCCTCCTTATGAATTCCAGCTCCAAGCTGTTAGTTACGCACCGTGCTTCTGCTGGCAAGTTGAAATTAGTTGGCTGGTTCGCTGGCTGGAATTATGGACGCTATATAGTAAAAACGCTCCATCGATAGCCAATGTGCCCAGCGAGTGCGTTACGTTCGTCGGATGGTTTGCGGTGCTGCTGGTAGCGCTACTGGCCATTAGTTTTTCAACTGCACCCCATAACGATGAGTAGCCTTTTAATCTACATGCTGTAGTAGAAGGATAAAAGTTAGCGGAACTTTTACCTGCGCTATCATATCATCGAGAAACGAGAAACGTTATAGCTTCGATTACCATGCTGTAACGATAACGAAATTGCTGATTTTGCTCTTCTAATTTCTACAATGTTTTGTGTATTGTTAGCTGAGAAAATATACAAATTTCTCCTATTCTTTTACTTCCGGCAGGGAACAATACAAAAATATCTACATGTGAAATATCAACGTACACAAGTCACGACCGAATATTTTTTGCATTCATCAAACTTTCTAATCAAAAACCCTATCGGAAGGCAACAATACAATTTTATAACAAAACCAAAGGACAATAGAATGCATGACAATAAAATTCCATATTTCCAACTTCGACACTTGTATTTTCTCTTGTATTTTGACGATGAAATTTTTTTGTTGAATGGAACGAATCTAGTCAGCAATTTGCAAGTGCTCAAGACAATACACAATTTTGCTAATTGCCTGCATTCTTTTTTTCTAGAGTTGAGCTACTTTTCTAGTTCTTTTATTGCTTTTGCTATCGTTATGAGCTGAATGTGACGCTTTGGCGCGAAATTCAAATTAGCGCTAATTTCGAACTTGGAGCCTTGGAATACCCGTGAATAGGCTCGAGGAAAAAGTTTTTCTTGCTACTAAAATACTGAAGACTGAAGAGCTAATTTTAGTTTTGGCTCTAAGAAATCTTCCCAAACGGCTCTAAGCTTCAAGCTTTATTCTTGCCACCTGTAATTACGACAAAATCCGTCACGACTTTGGCTAATCCCGATGGATTCCCATATTAACTTTGGTTCCATTAGCGGGTGTCGTGATTAGCGATTTTGCTTTTGTTTGTCCAAAAGTGTTCCTCGAGAAGAAGAGCTCATCCATTAAGAAATGGCAAAAGCTTTTCCTACGAATTTTACATCCATGGGTACAGCATACGCTGCATTTTTTCCGCTTAACTGTGTTTAAAATTCAGCTTTGTCTCCTCTCTTCATCTGGAGCTTTCTCCATTAATTCGACCGTTAGCTTT
>JAQGBJ010001454.1:0-23004 GCA_034698345.1 Sphaeridia pumilis | reverse complement strand
TAATGGCCCGGAAGATGCTTCAGGATTCACCTTGCGCTAATTACCTTCTAACGAAAACTGCTGTCACAAGAACCCAATGCCTATTTTGCACTGACAGTATTCCAGAGACTACACTCCATCTTGCACGCAGCCACAACCTTAGGCGGCAATTTGGAAATTATTACTCGTGTCGATTCTGCCTTCAGGCCTACCAACCACCGGATCCTGCAACTCGAACTGGTCTCCTAACCATGAACGATATTGACAGCTTTAAAGAGTTTGTGAAGCACCATGCAAGTTGCAGTGTGAAGTTGAAGAAAACGAAGAAACCTCAAATTTGTAGATCCTGTAAAACAAGATTTCGGTCAGGGCCCAACTGCATCAGTCACGAATACGCGAATCATTCTGAAAAATTCAGAATTCCCAAATTTGCTGCGTGTCCACTTTGTCCACGGAAGAAATTCAGACTCAACAAAATCAAGGGTCACATAAACTCTGCACATCCCAGCAATAAACAGCAATTGGAAAGACTTTGGGGATGCGGCACTTGCCCAGCAGCTTTTGCATCTGAAGGCGCCGTTTATCTTCATAGAATTCAACATGTATTCTCAAAATTTTCTGCTTCTGATGTCTGCCTCCTGTGCGAATCTCACAGCGATTCTGTCGTCAGTCTCTACGGCCACTACTACAGCAAACACGCTTTGGACCTTATCAATTTCTCGCACTTTGCTTGCGTCAACTGCAATCAAGTCTTCCAGTCGACTTCAGACGAGCGTCTACCAAGTGGAACAGCTTGTATGATTCAGCGAACTGAATTGGAAGAATTTGTCAAGCTTCATTCAACATGTACGGTATCGGCTCGCAACTCAGTTGAACAGAACTGTCGTTTCTGTTCGTTTACGACGCTGGAGGCCGAACTGCTAATCACACACGAGCATTTCAAACACCCTCAAGAAACATCGGCTGCTGGGAAGCTTGGGTGCAAAGTGTGTCACTTGCCTGTCGACGACCTCCAGTTAGTAGAACACATGTACAGACATAGTCCATCCGATGTGAACCTCTTCAAAAGGACAACTGTAGTATCTCAAGCTGGTTTACTGCTCGACTATTCAAAATGTACCAAATGTCCTGTGGAACTCACTAGCAGGGATGAATTCGTTGCCCACCACAACTTACACGTAATCGATGACAAGGCTCCAGTACCACAACTCCAGCAGTTGAGTCTACCAAAGAAAAAATGTTGTCTCTGCAAGTTTACTCATAGCAAGAAACGCGAACCATTGGCGAGCCACTATGAAGAAAAACACAACGTGACTCCATTCACGGTCGACTGTAATACATATTTCAAGTGCAGAACCTGCTATTCGCCTTTCGTACCGAGCGAATCCGAGAAGCCCTTGGGTCAAGTTACAATTCAAGACGTTGAAGCCTTCAGAGCTTTCGCTGTTGAGCATGCTAGCTGTACAAGAGAAGCTGTAACAAGTTACTCTTGCCGCCAATGTTCCACGAAGACGTCGAAGACATTCGGCAATCTTGTAGTTCATCAAATAAAGGAACACTTCGTACCACGGAAATGCCAGTATTGCTCAACTTCTTGCAGCAGCAACCAGAAGTTCAGAAAGCATCTTCTGAGGGAACATTCACAGAAGCTTCTTATTGAGAACAAATGTTACCGATGCTCCAAGCAGTTTGAAAGTCTCCATCAACTTCAGAAGCACCTTGCAGAGGACGTCGCTGAGCCGCAATCTTCGTTACTTTTGGCTGGATTCCCTTGTCTGTCTTGCAATCTGTTTTTTGACACGACATCTTTATTGGCTCTTCATATCCAAGAAATCCACGAAAATCGCCCCGAGCTGATCTACAACTGTTCTCGATGTACGACAAAACTCAAAAGCAATGACTTCAAGAGTCTTTACTGCCAGACGTGCACCGGGGCATGTTTGCACATGTACGGTTTGCAAATACAAGGACAAGAATACAACTACAGAACATTTACTGCTGTATGTACCCACCACCATCAGGACTGCGCGACTCGAAGCCTTTCCCAGCCTTGTGGCGAAGTTGCTAGTGTTGACCTTCGTTGCTACGCCTGCAATGATACTTCTTCGACAACGCTCCAGGACTTTGCCGCCCACCTCAACAGTCATGTAGGCTTCGAAACCGCTTTCAAGTGTCCAGTTTGTACCCACATCAGTCCTTCGGAAACAGCTCAGCAAGACCACTTGCGACTGAAGCACAATCTCCGCAACCCAATGCCAACTTTATACTGCTGTTACACCTGTAAAGAAGATTGGAAGTCAGCAGTCAGCGAATCTGATTCCCACGGACTGCGTTACGACAACATCCAGAGATTTCTGCGTTTTGCCAACTCTCATGGCAACTGCAAAAAGCAGCCGTTGATGAGCTTCAAGTGCTATGCCTGCTCTTACTCAGCGGCAAATCCGGAAACTACTTACCGCCATGAGCTTAACATACACAGTAAAAAGCATGACCTGGATTGTTACCCGTGTGGCCAAAGTTTTTCCACCGAAGCGGAATTGGAATCGCATTTGAAGGAGGACGAAGGAGCGACTTCAAAAGAGCATGACGGTCCTTGGAAGAGGCCTAGAGAGTTGGGTGCTGTATTGCATTCTCAAGTTCAGACAGCTGTTATCAGATGCCATCGGTGCTGGAAAACATTCGACAAGTTTCAGCAACTCAAGGAGCATTTAGTTGGACCCGGAACCGATGAATGTCAAGTCCAATCGCTATTGGCATTGGCTGGGTTCTCGTGCTTGTCTTGTACGATGTCTTTCACTTCGACGGCACTGCTGTCTCTTCATATACAAGAATTCCATGATGCCAATGTAGAACTTACATTTCACTGTCAGCGTTGCACTCAGATCTTCGAGAGTGGAAGCTTCATAAATTCTGGTGCCTACATCTTGGACCTGCATGGAGAAACTCGGAGTTTCAAGACGTTCACGGCGCTTTGCGCTTATCATCATCAGAACTGCATGACCCAGAGAAGCGCAGAACCTTGTACTTCGGGAATGGACTCTGACCTTCGCTGTTACTGCTATGATTGCAAAGACTCCTCTTGGACCACTCTTCAGGACTTCGCCGTTCACCTCAACAGTCACTTGGGCATTGAAACAGCTGTCAAGTGTCCAGTTTGTACTCACATGAGCCCATGCAAAGTGACACATCGGGAGCACGTTTTCAGTGCACACAAACTGCAAAGCACAATGACGAACTATTACCACTGTAGCAAATGCGAGGAACCTTGGAATTCAAAAATTGGAAAACGCGGCCACGGCGAACTTTTTAAAGAAGACACTTTTGATTTTCTTTTATTCGCCGAACTTCATGCCCAGTGCGAGTACGAACCACTAACAAAATTCAAGTGCAAGTTTTGCGATCGGGAAGTTGCGACACCACGCCTACTCTATTCTCACGAAATCAGGAAACATACCCGAAATCATCCATTCCGTTGTGGCCGATGTGGCGAAGGCTTCCTTACCAAAGCTAGACTACAATCGCATTCGAAGATGGAGCAGATGTATTTGAACAAGCTTTCATCCTCAAAATACCTAGACAAAAAGCAATACATGTGTCAAGTTTGTGGCATCGTTTACGCGAGTCGTCACTATCTGAAGAAGCATGAAACAACTCACGATCAAGTTGAGGCCGAAACTGAGCCTGACCCTATTGAGCCGGGACAAGTCAACTTCCGCCTTCACATTTGCAGCGATTGTGGTAGAGGCTTTAGATCTTTGTCGGGCTTGGATGGGCATTTCAAGCGTACACACGGAGAAGGGCCGGATGCGGATAAACTACGCTGCGTTTGCCACGCTTGTGGGAAAATGATGGTTGCCGGGTCTTTGAGGAGTCATAAATGTGCCGCTGACACTGACCGGAAACGGAAGAAGAGAACCCGTAAGACTCCGGAGAGTGACGGAGCCACAGAAGGTCAACCTCCAAAGAAAAAGCCATGTTCAACTCCCAAGAAAGGGTCTCATCTCTGCTTCGAATGCGGCAAAATTTTCGCCCGGTCAATTGTATTGAAGTACCACATGAACTCGCATACCGGCGATCGTCCATTTAAATGCGCGCAATGTGACAAAGCGTTCCCTTCACCGCAATTGCTCAATAAGCACAAGAATAGCGTTCATCGAGACAAGAGTCAAAAAGGGAACTTTCCTTGCCCTCATTGTGACAAACTGTTCTTCAGAGATTTGGACGTCACATCTCATATTCGCTCTACCCATAACAGCGAGGTCTGGAACGGAGGACCTTTCATTTGCGCCGTATGCGGAAAGGTTTATAAAAATGCTCCAAAGCTCAAACTACATATGAATTCTCACACGGGAGATCGACCCTTCAAATGCACAGAGTGTGACAAATCTTTCAGAAGGCCTCAAACGCTTCAAAGGCACAAGATGATTCACCAGGAGAAGCGTGAAAGAAATGTTCCTTGTCCTCATTGCGACAAGATGTTCTTCCAAAAGGCAAACGTTGATCAGCATGTTCGGGTGTTCCACAACAAGCTTCCGTGGCCCAGCAAAATCAGGTCGTACAAGAAATGGATACCGAAGAATCCGGAAGCACTTGCGGCTGCAGGAATCGAGTACAAACGGAAGTCGGAGACTGAGTCTGAGGCTGACACGGAATCTGAAGACGAGGAGACAGCAGAAAGTGATTCAAGTTGAACTTGTAAAAATGTCAAAGAAGTTATCTAGGAGGAAGGATATTCGTACTCGTTCGGGCGATATTCAAGAAAGTTCAGAAAGTGTGAGACTGCCGCTGTGAGTCTGATACATACATAAAGAAAGTGGTTTACAATGTAGCTGCTAGTCTATAAGTACTGATTTTGGAGTTTTGAAGTTCTTATACATAGCAAAAGCTTTTTCATCAATTGTTATAATTTATTGAAATTGGCATTTTGATCAGCATTCCTGCCTTGAAATTATTGTTGTCTGTTGCAAGTTGCGAATTCAGTTTTTCCAGCTATTGCTAACTACTATTTTTGTAATCTTTATAGTCATGGCATGTGAATAAACATAACTAAAGCTTGAGTATCTTTGAATAACACATGGCTAAACGCTATCAGTTATAGAGATTAATTTCAGTTAACATGTATAAAGTCACCCGAAAGCCATTGAGCGAGAAGTTTTCTTGATGGATCTCTGTTGTTATTCCAAGAGCGCGAATTTTAGTTGTTCAGCTGCACGTGCGAACTCTCGCTACGGAAGTGTTTGCAAAAATCAAAGTTTTGGAGAAAACGTGATATAATTTTCTTCGTAAATTGATTTCGACTTTATACGCTTTGAAAAGTTGTTCAAAATGTGGTCATAGTTTTTCTAGATACTATTACTGTCAAAACTCTCGTTTGAAGGTAAGTTTTATCCGTATAGGTTTTGGTTATCGCATATTATGAATTACGACGATCATACGTACCTTCTAAGCAATTCAACTCTGAAATTTGTGGTTTTTGAAAATTGTTTTTGTATGCAGTCGTCTCTCAAAATGGAAGAATTAGTCGACACACTGTACCAGCTCTGTCTGAGCGACAAGTGTCCAAAGGACATCCGGTTTAATTCTGAGCATATCATCGTTTACGGTCTTCACGAGAAACTGACAAGACAAACCCATTATAAGGATGATCCCACCTATCTCAAGCTAGTTACATCCAAGGGTGCTGTTGAAGAGGCTGAAGAAAACTGGAAAAAGATTCTGAAATATCACTCAATTCTTCAGGAGCCGAAGCAGCGGTATTCGTGTACCATTTGTGCTGGTCGAATAAGGCTCGATTCTGTGAAATCAGTTTTATATCATGTCATGGAAAAGCGTCACGTTGGCACTGAATTGGTAAGGTTCTTGAAATATTCCACAGTATTTGTTCGTACCCACAGGTTTGATCTTGTTTGAAATGAGCAGGTGAAGGAGATAGACCGCACTTCAGTCCTATTGCCGGACCCGACACAGGAGCATTCCAAGGCTGTTACTAAAGTGCTGCTAAGTGTCATAGAGAAGGTTCAAATGACTGAGGAGGATGTAAAGGTTAGATGCACATTTGTTCAGGAACTGAATTCAAAGCTGAAAAAATTGAAATGTGGTGAGTTGTGTGGTCTTTCACGTACCGTAAATAGCATTATAACCGTGTGACCATAGCCAACTAAATTTCCAGGAATCCAGCTTGTCATGATGGGATCCTCGGTAACGGGACTTGGTTTTAGAAGTTCAGACTTGAACGTTTACGCTTCGCAAGAGACAAGTCATGAAAAACGTGATACAGAGATTGATGATTGGGCCATATTGGGGAAGGTCTTGAGTCAAGACGAACGGATCGGGTGAGGACAAGTTAGCTCTGAATAAATTTTTGTGCAATATTGAACATAATTTCTTCCGACAGGGAACTGAATGCAGTGTTAGAAGATAAAAGTTTTACTGCAACCGTGAAACTTCAAGTTGAAGGAACGGAGACTTGTGTACGGCTAAGCCTCTGCACCAATACAAACAACACTCTCCAGCGTATTCAGATAAACCACTTGTTCCACGACTATGTGGTAATGTGTCCTATGGTGAAGACTTTGACTGTGGCTTTGAGAGTTCTGATGCAGGTATAATTGCCAAGTGATCATGTGAGATATTTGCTGTTTTTCAACTTGAGTTGATTCATTGATGTTTTTATTATTATAATAGATGCTCAAGCTGGACGACCCCGATAGGAATGGTTTGCCTCCTGAAGTGCCCATAATGTTTGTCATCCATTATCTGCAAAAAGAAGCTGGTTTACCTTTGCTGAATTTTTTCCAAAATGAAGTTACGTGGCAGCTGAGAGACTGTAAGCTTTTTATAGTAATAGCATCAAATTAGTTCCAACAGAAAGCAAAGGCTCACAATGTTTTGATGGACAGGGAACCCCGAAACAAGCCCAGGATACCATTGGATGAAACTATTGAAATTTTACTCTCAACCTGACGTTTTTAAAAATGGAATCGGTATTCTAGGATCAGATCCGGATCTCAGACATGGATCTTTCACAGGCGTGAAGATTCCTATACAACGTGAGTATTATGAGAGATTAGTTGCAAATTGTTTGTAAACTACAGTGATTACCATAATTACTTTGCGTTCAGATCCTCTACCCCCGCACTTAAACATGCATAGGATAAGCAACAACATTGCAGGAACGTTGATCGCGACTATCAGGAGAGTTTGTCGGTATTTCGGTATCCCACGATCAGTTTTTGGCCCTGTCTACGACTTCATATCGGAAGAAGAAGGCAGATGTTCGCCGATAGTGTTGCCAAAAGTCAATCGCGCGGCGGATAAAACTACTGAAGCGTATTTGAAACGAATCCACACTAAAGAAGGAAGTTTTCCTGGTAAATCCAAGTCTCCGGAAACAGTTACATTACAAATGCACGAAAAAGTGTCCAAAGAATGGGAAATCGAACGAAGCAGTGCTGCTGATGCAGATACTTTGTTTCCCTCCGAGTGCTACTGTTATGTGTGGGGCGTTGGTTCTTTTGGCATCAGAAAGGTAATTATATTCCATGGGTAATTAATTCTTTACAAAATACTATTTTGCTACTCAAGTACTTTGATTTATAGGACCAGTTTCCGGAGCTCAAATGCCGTACTTGCCACGAAGGCCATGCCGCAAAAAACTGTACCGTGGACAAATGGGACAGGGCTAGCAGCGAAGATGGGTCACTAGATGCGACAAATCTGCGCTTACTATCGGATATGCTGAATGAATATAAACGTGAGTAGCCAATACATGTTGATGTTTTTTTTATTTTGAACCTTGTGCTGTTTGTTGGTAATGGTATTTTTATTACTAGGCGAAGAAGGTTTAGATGACTCCGGGATCATCAAGAGAAAACGAGTTATAGCTGATCTGGAACGCTACATCCGAAAGAAAATCCGTGGAGTAAAATTACACGAGTTTGGGTCTGGAGTGAACGGCTTTGGAAACAAGTATTGCGACATTGATCTCTGTATGACTGTTGGCGAAAATGTAAGTATGTCGTTTAAATCGGGTTGCCATAGCTTGGACTTACGAACATGTCGACCAAACTTGTCTGTTTTCTAGGACGACATTGAAACGTTGGAATATGATAATTTGTCTGCTGGCTTTGTTCGCCGCCATCTGGAGAGTGTGAATAGAGCGCTATGCTTCGCTACGAAGGACTACAGCGACGTGATTTTCATCCGTGCAGCAAGAGTTCCTATCGTCAAATTTTTTCATAAAGCGACGGAACTGGAAGGCGATATTAGTATGAGCAATTACTTGGCCCATCATAATTCGCAACTCTTGAGGGTGTACAGCTGTATAGATCCAAGAGTTCCGGTAAGCTGCGTCTTCTAGTTTTCTTGGTCAATCTAGTGATTATGCTTAAGGTCTACAACCTCCTCAAGCGTAGGTAGAGTTGAAAAAAAACTTGTTTTTGAACACATTCGGAACTTTGGTAGATAATCGGATTATAGTTCGAATGGCTTCGTAGAATATTTTTTCCTACAAAGTCTGATCTTTACAAGGACTATGTGTTATCCGCTTATAGATTCTGGGCATCTTTCTGAAGTACGTCATGAAAATCTGTGGCCTAAGTGAAGTTTGTGCCGGTGGACTATCATCATATGCACATATTCTAATGTTGATTCATTACCTGCAACAAGACGTGTGTCAACCTGCTGTTTTACCCGTGTTGCAACAGGTATGTTTTGTCAAGCTACAAGATTTGAAATACTTTCATGATTTCCCACTCATACTTAACTATTTTTCCAGCTACCGACCAAGAAATTACCCCGCAAAGCTCAAGGCTGGACTATAAATTATTTTGGGGATGTTGAACAAGTTTCTAAGCTTGTGAGTGTTATTGGTGGTGCCAAAATTTATCACCTATTAGTGCAACTTTCATTCAAACAAAAACTTTGTAATCTTGTAGGCGAAGCACTGGGCAGAATACGGAGGGAACCGCGATTCTGTCGGAAAGCTCTTTATGGGATTTCTGCATTATTACGCCGAAGTTTTCGACTACGAAAAAAACGTTATCACCATTCGCCAAAAGGAACCTCTGACTAGAATCGAAAAGTTTTGGTCAAATCCATCGCTCATTTCTATTGAAGATCCTTTCATGTTGACTCATGACCTTGGACGAAATCTGAAAAGCCACGGTATGTCAAGTTATATTGATACTGTATATACTTTGGATAGATTTGCTATTGTGTGACATGGACCATTACTTTATTTGCAGTGAGTTTTCTCATTGTTAAAACCTACACCAACCTACGACAACTAATTCACAAATTGGCCGAATCTGGAGAATTGGAAAGCCAATTTTTTGACAAGCTCGTAAGTTTTTAAAAGCAATTCAGATTCCTGCCCAATCGACATTAAACTCCATTCAGTGAATGATTGATGTTTCAGAATGAGTTTTCCGCAGAAGTTGCTAGAAGTAAAGGAAACGCCGGCGCCTTACCAAAATGCAAACGCTGCAAAAAGAATGGTCATGCAGTGCAGGATTGCCCACGGACTCTTCAAGACCGAAGACAACAACAAAAACGTGACAGAGTACCCTCCACTTCCGACAGTCACGCTAGTGAGGACTCCTCAGTAGCTTCGACTTCGAATCCATCGCTGGCTGAAAAATCAACTTTTCAAAAGCCCCCACCAAAGAAGAAAAAGATGAAAACAAGGGTTGTTGAAAACAGTGTTTACAAGCCACCGCCAGCCGTTGAAAATGAAGTCAACAGGAGAGTCACTCGACAGATGAGTAGGGCCTACAAACCACCTGTCGAAACCCCTCCAGAATAGCTTGTTGAAAAGACAAACTTGATACTATAGACGCTATATCGTTCCTGATGCATCAGATAGACTTTTATTAACCAGAAAGACTTTGATATTCAGCTAGCTCTTAAAGTACCAAAGTTAATATTTTTTATAAATATTACACATTTATATATTAGCCAAAAGTTTGATACCTATTTTGGTGCTCTGTTCAACATTGATATATATACATGAGATACATATTTTTCAGTTACCTTACGTGGATCATATTTGTACGAGAATTATACCTTTGAGTCATCTGTGTCACCTATTTATACCTTACTGACTTGTATCCTGTATTCTGAAGTCAAAGAAATCTCATTATTCTGATAATACCTCCTTTGTGATTGTCGCAAGCGATTTTTGTAATAGGTACTGCTGAGTTGGCAGGTAGCGATTTGACACACAAGTCTTTTCAACTGTTGTCGAAACTTGCTCCCACAAACACAGTAGACTACGAAATTTATAGCTGCGTTGAAGGAATACAAGTATGTTTTGAGTTTGTTTAGGGCAAAAACCCAGCAAGATTCGTCAAAGCTTCGGTTCGAGAATCCATCAGCAAGTAGTGCGTCAATAATGAAGAGAACGTTGCAGATAGTAAAGATGGCGACGACAAAGACTAGCATTGTTGTAATGGACAGGTCGTGGCGTTGGCTCTTTGTCAGGATCTGTTTTGTACGGTTGGTAGCCCGAATCTACGAAATTCAATCGCAATTCTTGGAGAATTTCCGTATTTCAGCAAAGTATAAGACAATTTTTTAATACTTCTCTGTAAATCCGTGTATTAAGCAGCATCAGCAGAATCACCGGAACAACAAAGTTGACCACAGCGTTTCCCCAAACAACGTACAGCGTCCGGTAGATGACATTGTTAACAACCTTTGTCGTCTTGGGAATCCAGCGAAATACTCCGAGTTCGTCCAGAAGATGACCAATTTCAGCCTCCGAAGTGTAGTTGGTTTCAAGTCCAACTTTGAGCTTGCAATCGTACTCGGGATTTGGCATGAGCGTCTGGTGGTACCATTTGGGCCAGTTGAAGAGCGCGGCGAAGGCCGCGATCACTAGCGTGTACAGAACCGTCTTGCGCTTGCTGGGGAAGAAGACGAGCGCTCGAAAGGGTTGACAGACTGCAATGTAGCGCTCGACGCTCAACAGGACTGTCAGGTAAGCTGAGGCTGTGAATGCTAAAAACGAGGCGCCAAATTCAAAATAATTTTCTCAAGACACTAAAATTGGTTTGATATGATTTCACACAGGTACTTACCAATCCAGCCTGCCATCATCAACCCCGACTTGGTATAAAACTCCCTCTCGCGGCTCAGCAACTCAACGCCCATCGACGGCAGCCCTATAAACACCAAATGGACCCCAAGCTGAAGTGAGTCTGCAATTGTGAGCGCGGTCAAGAGGACACTGTACGCGCTTCGCATCTGAGGCATGCAGAGGACGAAGGCGCTGATCATATTTCCAACCAGTCCGAAGATGGCCGTTCCAGCAATGCTATAGCCTTGAGTGTATCGGATGACTTCATGGCATTGTGTGTAGTTGGGCTTGGCCGGGGCCAAGGAAGCTGGACATTCCCGCGCCCAGTCCTGCTCGACCAAATGGTACCAATCGAGTGAAGTTCCTGCGTCTCCAGTGTCATTCGCCATGGTTCAACTCGTGTTTTCCTTTTAAAGAATTAGCAATTCAGACCACCAGCAGTTTCATATCTTCCTTGAAAAAGTGTTTTCTTCTTCCAAGAATTTCGCGGTCGCCAAGAGGAATGTATATCGCTTTTTAAGGATTCGGAGCACGACTAAATTAGAAACATAATCCATGTAGACAGCCCTTCCAAGAACTTCGGATCCTAGCTTCAAGTCACTACCGTTTGGAGCACATCCGGACACCAGCAGACTTCTAAATAGCACCAAGTGGGTTTCAACTCTTTTAGTATTTCGAAGTAGATTGGATGACAGGTGTATTTTGGGCCGTTTTTTCTTGTATTCTAGCTAAGCTCCAAGGATCAACAGGCGGCTAGAACATAAAGCACCGACGACAGAACCCCAACAGCAACTTTCTCTTCGGTGTTCCGAGGGAAACTAACAGGGAAAGCTTTGGACGCCCCAAGTTTTAGACGCGTTTCGGGGACCTCAGCAGCCTCAGCCTCCTGGAGCTACCATCAAGTTGGCGAGCGCTAGTTTCCCCCGTTTCTATTTTATATTTCTCTTTTTGTACATACATTTAGTTAGGCGCTTTAGAAGCCAAAGGAAGGAACGAGGCGGTTTCGCTGGTGCTGTATTTGCCATTTTGCCATCCTGAAAATTGTCATCTTGGGGATGCAAATGGCCATTTGTAATGTCTCGTTCCTCCTGTTGAGAAATGAACCGGGAAAAACATAAATACGTCAATTAGGTCTAAGCTTCCGAGTCGTGTTTCTTGTTATGTTCTCGTATTGGAGTTGACACGAACGGCGGCAGCGGCAGCGGCCGCTGCCGCCGCCGCCTGACCTCATATTGTTTGTTGGGAATTGTCTGGGATTAGTGTACACAAGATGAAGTTGAAATAAAGCCTGCAGCAGGTGAAAAATACTAGCATTTTCGACCCGGTTCTAGAGCATTTCGAAAGAATCTTCCAGCTTCCATAGGAGCTCCAAAATGGCTGTGTTCCACTGTATGCAGTAAAAACTAGCTGTAAAACGGCATATCAGCAATAACCAATTATTAATGACGCAACCCTGGAATGTCTGCCGCCGCCGCTCTGTTTACTTTACGTCTTATTGTTTTGAGGAGCAGAGCGCAGCGCAGCGCGCAGCGCTGCCGCGCTGCTGCTCCTGCTTCTGGCGGTTCTGCACTCTTTACTGTTTTTAATGTTCAATTTTTGCAAGGCTTATTTCGTTGATGATGATGCAGCACAGGTGGCATTGGAGTTGGTTATGCGGCAGGTGTATTGTTAATTGGGATTGGAGAAGCTACCATTTGAACACATGTAATAATATTTAAACCAAAAGCCAAAGATGATGAGAGAGAGAAGACGAAAATGATGGATGGATAGATACAAAAGTGTTTGCCATTTCAGTCATCTCCAGTCAGTCTGCCAGTTAAAAGCGATATGCCTGCCGGTGCTCATCGCGTCATATATAATTGCTGAATTGTATAAGTTGTTTAGGCTTAAGCTTTGGCTTTTGGAAAAGTTTACCTTCAACAAAACTTTCTTGGAATCGGAATCATAAAGAGAAACAGCTAAAGCCTTGGTTTGGTGACAGGAAAGAAATAAGATCTCGGCGTTATGTGATCCGAGTTATCTCCGTCATTCAATATCAAAGAAGAAAGCCATCAAGTGTTTCTCGGGTTGATTGTTCTGCGAAGTTGTGGATCGTGGAATATGACGTTTTATAAATGGTATAATCTCATCGCTTCAGTCTCCTGTCCTCATGATGTTGGCGACAATGGCTTCTTTGGTGGTTGAAAAGCTGGAATGAATCCGGTGGTGATTTCTATAGAACAAGTATATATACAAATACATAAACCTCAATTCAATAGTGAGTTTACCTCCGGAAACCGCGGTGCAAAATGAGTGTTAACGCCGGTAGTGGCTTGTTCCGGCGTAAGTACGTGGACCGGAACGAAACGTCGACGGAGCTTCATCGAGTCCTCTCCACACTGGATTTGACGCTTCTTGGAATCGGAAGTACTCTGGGGCTTGGAATCTACGTTTTAGCTGGTCAAGTGGCCAGAGAGAGTGCAGGACCCGCTGTTGTTCTATCCTTTCTTGTTGCGGCTTTCACTTCGGTTTTGGCAGGTTAGTTCTTCCGGCTCAAGGTCGATGTTTTCTTGGCGTCTCTTTGTCGAAGTTGTGGGTTTCAAGGTCCATGTCGGTGAATATGAATGACGTGTAAGGCTGTAAGATATACAAAACTCAGTGAGACAGTTGTTGTGGAGGATGGCAAGAGTTGTCGAAATGACTTTTTCCCCATAAGCTTTTCCCAAGTCGGCTCCGCGAGCTCAGCGGTATAAGTTTGGGCGCTTCGAGGCGTAATTTTGTCGCGACGTTTCTAAACGGCCAAGATGGATCAGCAAAAGTTGCTCGAGATTCCCTTAAGAAGACACCAGAGAGACACCTGAGGGATTTTCGCCTTTTTCGCAAACTGTCGTGTTTATGCGGGGAGAAATGTAGGAAATGCAGCAGTAAACGACGGGTTTTGTTGCTCAACATCCAATATCCATCGTGTAATAAGCTTTGCCTGCCTTCTCACTTGTGAATTCTAGTGGCTCTATTAGAATTCTCCTAGCTCTAGCTCCACAAGAGTCTTGTTAAGCTTTGGGAATGAATTTTTATGGAATGTTTTGCAGTAAGCTTAGTAGGTGCTTGGGCGGTTTTAGCGAGTTGGAGAAAGTTGCCGTTCGTTTTGTTATGAAGGTAAACACGGAAATTCCAAAAACGCGAGATGGAAATTATAGATTTGGTTAAGAGATAAGGTGCTAATTTTTGTAGAAACCAACTAGAAAACAAGGAAACGAGCAACCAGGTAACCGCAGCAGTATAGTAGCCTTCAAAACCAAGAGTTAAGGCACAAGGCGGAAATGAAACTTGTGTGATGGCGGGAAGGACGGGTAATTCAAAAAATCACATTAGAGTTGATACAGTCGACTGGAATTGTTTCCTTTTCTTTTGAATTATTAAGCATGGGGGTTGCATGTGTTTGAATCAACAACTAGCTTGAGAAACATCACGAAATCGCAACGACCTTGAAAAGCCGGCATGAAAAATTCACAGGTGCAAAGTGTGTATAACAACAGAATTCACTTCACTCAAATTTTCAACCGGCAAAACCAGTTTGGTTTCTCATGTCTGTCAAAAGGATTTTTAGCACTTGTGAAGGCTGTAATGGAAAACAAGTAATAAAGAAGCAATGAACATGGAAGGAACACAAATTCGCCTGGAATTCATCACTTATTCCATGACATCAACATGGATTCAAATTGTATTTAACACCTGTTAGGGAAACTCATTTGATTTGCAAAAAGCAGATGTTGAATCGTATATTTCTGCACTTTCATTGATAGATGGTGAAAAACAGATTATCACCTACAGCAATAATCTAGTCGAGTTGTAACTAACATTGAGCGACCAAAATAAACACAAACCCACTATATTCGCCAGGTAATTCAAGAATGTAAACAATGGATTTCTCTTGGTAGACTTGACGCGAGCTGATTTGTTGAGAAGCCATCAAGTAAAAAGCGTGCATCTCTTTATGGCGCTAAACTCGAACGATGGTTTTCAAACGTGTATAGCGAAATGTAAACAAACCGCGGAGATGATGGAATTTCCCGTAAGGGAAAGTTGAGTGCATGCGGTTGCTGTTATCATGTTTAAGCTTTGCTGTTATCGTAATTTAATTTAAAGGACTGTTTACATTTTTCAAGTGTGTCAAGCAATACTTGTGTGTGTGTGTATTTTGATTGAATTGACAAGACCATTAAGTACTTGATAGAAACTTGAAGAAAATCCAAAGTAGACTTCGCGTGTAGTTGACAGGGGAATGGGAGATTTTCAGTTTGCAATGGTAGTAAGTGATTCTGTGAATTGTGAATGAGCTTTTAGTCCAAGGATCTGTCTGGATTTTTAGCACTTTATAGATCCTGTCCCTAAAGAAAGTAGTGATGAATACAAGTGAAAATACGGTAAATATTTAACGATTATTATTGACAGGCATCAGAATGGAAATGTTGAACCAACCATCCAAGTGACAAATAAGTTCCCCGAGCCGAAGATAATGTTGAGATCGATTATATATGGCTAATGCTCAAGTGGTTCAAAAGTGTGTGGGATTTTCACTAGAGTTTCTCAGGGATACATGTATGAAGTTGGTTCGTTGTTGAAGTTGCTGCAGAACAATAGGTATCAGGGGATCTGTGATAGCGAGCTAGAGATAAATACAGTTCCAATGTTATAGAGCTGCTGCTAGAAGAATATAAATGTTGCCACATGTCACATGTATCGATGTTTATGTTGAATGCAGCGCTTTCTAGACTGTGAATTCCAGGCTACTGGAGCACCAGCATTGAATATAAACACAAGTGTGTGTTGTATTGACAAGCATCAATCATCCATCCGGCATCGATTATATCGTTTGTTCTCCCTCTTGAATGTAATTTTGAGTCAATGCCGCGGCGTTTATGATGGATAAATGATAGGAAAATGGCATGGAATAAGGTTATGAGTTTTGAATCCAATTTCGCAATCATCAATTGAGTATCTCAAGTACA
Source organism: Sphaeridia pumilis (assembly GCA_034698345.1). Lineage (NCBI taxonomy): Eukaryota > Metazoa > Arthropoda > Collembola > Symphypleona > Sminthurididae > Sphaeridia > Sphaeridia pumilis. The sequence continues at coordinate 6,957 of JAQGBJ010001454.1, read as the reverse complement.
TATACACTGCCTACACACAGAGCATAATCAAACACGTAGTCTTGAAATCAAGGAAAGCCAAGGTTTGGACTGGAATGAGGAAAATCTAGGAATTCTATTTCTTGCCAATCTAATTACACGATGATACACGAAGCTGCACATGAAGTCTTTCAGAGCAGTTTTCCTCCTACATGACGCCTGGAAAAACGTTTGAAGTTATTTCTACCTGCACTATTATTAACAGAATATATTAATATAACTCCAGGTACATTCTCAACTTTAAAATTCGCAACCCACATGGGTGAGCTTCAAGTTGAGAATATTTGTTCATGCTAATTCGCATCGCATATCAAACAGTCATTACGTAGGATTCAGCCGCTGGAATTTGCTCTGCATTCCCAGCAAGTGCTAAATTCAACATGTTTGAAACAATGAAAATATCTTGCAGTCTGCAAGCACATCTTGAATGTGTGTTTCTTGCGAAAATTCAAGAATCTGACTGAGCTGCAACTAGTATGCACGACCATGGCCACTATTCCACGACAATGACAAACTACGATATGATATCACCTAAAAACTTGTAGAACCTTTTCAACTGACCAAGTTAGTAGTAGTAGCTCTTGTACGAATTTCACATGCAAAAGCTTCAACTCTCAAGATTATTACATGCTAAAAAGAAGTTGTTTACTTATGCCAGGGTCCGTCCAAGATATTCTGACTTTGCGAATATCTTAAAGTATCACGACCATCAACAATGTATTCACTTTTTGCACAATCAACCGCCTAATCTTTATTCAGAAACGGTCGTCGGGAATGGGCCATGCTCAGCAGCAGAAAAAGATGATGAGCTAATTGGCGAATTATTCGCAAAATAATTCGCAACAATGCAACAACAATCACGCAACAAGCCCTTGGTTTAGTTGGTACACCATCATCGCTGCAGCTGTATCGAATTCACCTTCTTAAAGCCACCTGATCCGGGTGTGGTAGCCAAAAATTCAGTAATCGAGCCTTGTCATGTCCGGAGATGGAAATATTCATTTCATTTTTCCTGACAATATCCAGTGAGAAAGAAGTTTGGAAGCCTCAGCTATTATTGGCAATGTTGTATAAAGTCGACAATGTGGTCCTACGGCGATGCTGTAATGAGCAAACTTTTTTTACTATCATCGTTTTGCTCCTTGTTCGCTTCCTACTGGCGAATATGATGCCGGCTTTTTGCCACTATGCGTGCCTCGCTCACTCAACGGCATTGACTGAGACGTGCCGCTCTGGGGGACCACAATTTGAAGGCAAATTCAACAACGACAATCATAATGGACCAAGGTGTTAAATGTGCTTTTGGGTGCTGATAATCAGTGAGTCAGTTTCAATGATAATTACCAACCATGTACCTCCTGTCATGTAGACAACAAACTGAACAGTGTCTTCTTCTTCTTCAACGCCAGAGGTCCGTCCGTAAATACAAAACGATGGTCAATTTTGCCGAGCTGGTAAAGTTGTTCAAGAGGACAAGTAAATCACAACAAAACTTTTTTGCCTGAGCTTCTTTGAACACGAAGTTCTTATGGTGATCTACCACGAAGAACAGAGCTGTATTGGATGATAAAGCAAAAGTTTGAGTAATGATGACGACGAGTTTCTTGTTCAAGTACAAGACAAGACGTCGGCGGCGGCCTTCATAATTGTTTAGAAAAATGACTACGAGTGTTGTTATGATGAAAGATATTGGTTTTTGTTCGAGTTTATGTTGCTGGAATGCTCGCTGGAATCATGGAATGCCGTCGTGAGGTCCATTAATTTAGAGCTGCTGGTGATGGCTGAACAATGTAGAGTTGATTGTCTAAGGTTTGCAAGCAGTGTACATATAACAGGATGAAGTAATTTGCCAAATTATCAATCGTTTGTACAAATGACTGGCAAATTATCATGGCAGACTTATGGTTCATCTAATTCTTCGTACCCGAAAGGCATTATTCTTTATAGCGGAGGCAAGAATGAAAGCGAAGTGAGATTTTGGAAACTATATATTCCTCAGTCAGTGGTGTTGGCCAAATGTTTGCATTTTCTGATTGCTAATCTGCTGCCTTACAAAGTAAATATTCTGTATAGGTGTTAATACGGCGGCAGCCGGTTTTTGTGGAAATGCGCTGATTGAACTGGAAAAGTAAGTGGAGGTAAATCTGAAGCCTTTTGCGTTCTAGAACAGGTGTAACGCACGAGTTCCACTTGAAATATGTACGAAGTAAAATGACAGGTGTGGATGGGGTGAAGGTGAAGCCTCAAAGAACAAAGAATATTGAGGAAAAATCCTCAAAGGGAATAAGCGTCACTCGGTTTTGCGGGAACCTGTACAGGTGCTAATATTAGACTTGGAGAAACGCAGTAAAAGTGGAAAAAGTAGTACCTGTTTTGTGTTGACTGTTACTCCTAGTAACTTTACACGTGGCAGTAAAGGTTATACAATATATAAAAAAACAAATGTAATTTCAAACCCGATATGATTGTTTTTCCGTAGGTTTGTGCTACGCCGAATTCGGAGCCCGCGTGCCCAAGGCCGGGTCGGCTTACGTCTACAGTTATGTTTGTGTTGGCGAATTCATCGCCTTCATTGTTGGATGGAACCTGATTATGGAGTACATTATTGGTGAGTTGCATTTGATCTTATTATTGATTTTTCCCGCTCGTATCTGACTTTTTTAAAAGAAAAATGTCATAGGCAGACAAAGATGTAATAATGAAGCGGCCAAGGTCAGATTGTCAGATTAGGAGAAAGATGTAACATTTCTACTTTCAATCATTTATTACGAAACTTGCGAAGTATCTAATTTCCGTCTAAAATGAAAGAAGGGAGACATCAATTTGCTCTCGTTTGGCTAATAAGAGACTGTAGATGAAAGAAACGGGAAAGAGACAAAATTGAAGGATGATTGCAGATGTTGGATGTAGCTTGAAATATTGTAGATTCGAATTATATAAAAAAAACTTCTCTTTCTATTCCAGGTGTCGCTAGCGTCTCGAAAGCGTACAGCGAAACGGTGGACACAATCATCCCAGACCATGCAATGTCAGAAGCGTTCAAGGACGTTGGAACAATCAACGTGTCCTTCCTGAGTTCCTACTTTGACTTTTTTGCCTTTGGAATCGCCATAGCTTTGACAAGTACGAATAATAAAAAAGCGTCTATGGCTAAAAATTAATTTGGGCTGATGGTAATTAGCGGCGGTCTAATGAAAAACCGCGAAGACTAGTACAACCTACTGATGGAAGCCAGTCGGCTTACGAGCCTCTTGAGACGCTCGACTATAACCATTAATTACTGAAATTATAAGAGTAATTATACGAAACTGATAATTAATTTCGTGTTGTTGCACATTGAATTGCAGTCCTGCTTGTATTTGGCGTGAAAGAATCTTCCATGTTCAACAACGTTTGCACTGGGCTGAACCTCTTGGTCGTTGCTTTCTCCATCGTCGCTGGAAGCTTTTACTGTAAGTGGAAACTGGCTGTGGCAGCGGCTTAAGACTGCATTAGAATCAGCTTAAGCGGCTGAGTATGTTAAAGTGGAGCAACTTTATCAACTATGTGCTCACATATATTCAGTATATACTAATGTATTTCTATTTATTATTTCCTCTTAGCATCGACGGACAACTGGAAAATCTCAGCCACAAATCCTCCAGCCTGTAAACCGATTCCTGGACACACTCCTGCACGGGGTGAAGTGAAAGACGGCGGTTTTCTGCCTTTTGGAGTAGCTGGAATGCTTTCAGGAGCAGCGACCTGTTTCTATGGTTTCATTGGATTTGACGTTCTTGCGACGACTGGAGAAGAAGCGAAAAATCCAAAGAAATCAATCCCACTCGCAATAGTCATGTCTTTGTTCTTTATTTTTTTGGCGTATTTTGGAACTTCGACAGTACTCACCATGATGGTTCCCTACTACTGTCAGGTTAGTGAAAAAGTTTATAGTCGCTGGAGATTTTTCGCCCGGATATTCAATCTGATGTCTTGCTGTGAGCGTGGCAGGCCACGTGTCGTCACGTGGAAAAAGAATAGAAGAAATGTAATGAACATACAAGAATGATTCGGGGAATTGTACGAATTGTGTCTTTGATTTCAGGATGATCAAGCGCCTTTACCTCTTGCCTTTGAATACAACGGGTTTACCGCGGGGCGATGGGTGGTGAGTATTGGATCTTTGTTTGGCCTGTCGACGAGGTAGGTAAAACTATATTCTACTTTTTTACAATCTATCTACACAGTACAAATTGCCTATTTTCGGATTGCTGGGATACCAGCAGAATTGGGAAATTCAATCATTTTTCTTTACTGACATTCCAGCCTCCTCGGATCCATGTTTCCTATGCCTCGGATCATCTACTCGATGGCTCATGATGGACTCTTGTTCAAGTTCCTGGCGTATGTCCACCCCAAGTATCAAACGCCAATTTATGCTACGTTGATTGGTGGCACCATTGGAGGTAAGTTTCGATATACGTATGGAATAAACTACTGTGATTGATAGAGACTTTTGGTAAATAAATAAACCAACTTTTTATAGCCCTGATGGGAGCCCTTTTTGACCTGTCGGCCCTCATCGACATGATGTCTATTGGAACTCTGACAGCTTATACGATCGTAGCCCTGTGTGTTATGATGCTCCGCTATAGACCAGATGAAGAAGACTATGAGCGTGCAGCCTTGACGGGATCAACGGCGGCAGCAGTGCCAAAATCTGGTATGATTTCTCGGCTCTTCAACGGTAGAAACGCCCGTGAGCCGTCTGGGGAATCTGGAGCTGTGGCGACATTCTTGGTTGTGGTTTACTGTGAGTAAATTCTACTTTATTACCAAATGCCAGTGTACCGTAAGACGCTTATGCGAAATTTGATGCTATTTTCACTTTGTTGTTTTGTATCCGCAGGGCTCCTTTGTTTCGGATTCTGTGGTGTTCTTGTGTCAAGCGAAACGGATAACAAAGAATATGAGTTTGCCACATGGAAAATTGCGCTCATATCAGTTTTTGGGGCTTTGATGCTGGTCGTTTTGATCTGTTTAAGTCGGCAAGCAGTATCAAATACCAAATTGAACTTTAAGGTTAGTTAGGAGCTTTGCGTGCGCGTCAAGGCCAGGAAGGTCCTTGAGGCTCACTGGCGATTACGTAAGCTGTTAATAATTAGATCAAATTCCAACTTATCAAGTTCCATTTTCCTGCAGGTGCCATTAGTGCCATGGATTCCGGCGGCGTCTGTTCTGGTTAACACTTTCCTGATGATGAAACTAAGCTGGCCAACATGGGTCAGGTTCGGAATATGGCTTGGAATTGGCCTCATAATTTACCTGTACTGCCTTTGCACCGGTCAAGCTTCAAGAGTGTACAAGGACAAACATGCACTTTACCTGAACAGGAAGAACAGTAAAAAGATCAGCTTTCACGGGATCGATAATCCAGCTCTCATATATAGCGAAAAAGATGAAATGGAAGAGGCTGACAGCCGGGTAAACAAGCAACGGGAAAGCGAAATGTCTGGAGGCAATTATGGATCTATTACGGCCTTGCCTGTTGCTGCTGCTACGTCAAACGATGTAAATGGAAAGATGCCTGCGGCTGACATTGACGTGGGCGACAATTTAAATGCAATAGACAAGATTCATGGAAACGTTCAAAAATCATTGAATGGTGAAGTTATCCAATTGAAAGATTTGGTGCTGTCACAAGAAGGTGGTAACTCAGCAACAAGGCGGAAAGAGACTGTAAGTGACAGTCAATTTAAAAAAGTTACATAAATAAGCCAATGTAACTGAAAAAATGTTTATTTCAACTGCTGTTTTTGTTTTTGATAACAGGCAAATCTGTCGAGGTCAGCACCTGTAGCAAAGCCGCCAGCACCAGTTGCTGTTTTGGTACCAATACCCGCGGCTGTGAGAAAAACACATGAAGAATCACAAAAGTCCTTGAACGATGGAAAGGAACGGCAAGCGGCGATCGACTTTGTTGATGGAATCGTGGCTGAGGCTGAATCAGCTGTAAGAGGCAAGACTGGAAGCGTTGATGGTCAAACTGCTGAAGAGTTCGTTGAAGATGTCTTCAGAAAAGCACTGAGTCAAGTGGATAATGAAATGGAACCTGAAGGGGTAGCTACAGCGAATTCAGAACCTATGCCGCCCTTCATGGCAAACACGGGGCCAAACGAAACACATCAGAGGCTAAGGGATCTGGTGGAGCCAAAGAAACTCCAAGCTTCTGAAGTTGGCGATGTCATCGGACATATTCATGCAGTAAGCCAGGCGTCGCTCAACAATGAAGATACCATGACGTTAGGCGTTGTTCTCAGTGGTCTCAGTGGCCCTGTCACAATTCCTGTTGGAGCTGTTGCAGCTCAAGTTCAGCAACCACCAACAGCGGGTCCTCCGGCATTACCTGAACCTTTTATTTCCAAAGTATTCATTACTCACGAAGCTGCTAAAGAGTCACTAAAACCACAAGACTCCATTGAAGAGATCCACCATAACTGCCAAGCGGTAATGGATGAAGCCGATGGAGTGCAACATCCTGTTTTAGTCAGTCCGGCAATGAGAGAAGATACCAAAGAAGCCATCAAGAAGATAATTAGCGGCCTTGAACCGAATATCAGCTCTTCACCACCGCCACCGTCACAACCTCCGGTAGCATTCCTTGCTGAGGTCGTGAGCACGCATGAAGTGGCAAAGAAGGAATTGGCAGGCCCTGATCCAGTTGCTCAGATTCATCAAGTGAGCCAAAAAGTTTTGGACGACATCGAAAATGCAATTCAAGGCCATCCACTTTTGCTGGCTTCAAGAGCTGAAAATAAAAATGCAAAAGATTTTATCAAGCAGTTGAGTGAAGCTTCAGAGCCCAAATCGACTGAAACCCAAGCTCCGCCGGAAATTAGTCCAGAAGATGTCGCTTTGATGATGATTGCTCATGCAAAGGCCAAGAATGAGATGGATGAG
>JAQGBJ010001453.1:0-23026 GCA_034698345.1 Sphaeridia pumilis | reverse complement strand
ACCCGAGGGTTGTTTTCAAGCCAATTTATTAAAGGGTGGGAACGGCTTGCTGGCTATGGGAATTGCGTCACCTAATACCTCGGCTGGTGAAAGCGACCAACGTCCATCCATTCATTTCCACGTCCAATAACGCCGACAACTACACGGTCCACCTTGGGGCTCAAATAATTAGGAATGTAAAGTGGCTTACTGCTACTCGTCCTGCACTAAGCTTGAAACCAGTAGGACAGGAGACCATGAGGAGGGCTCAAACTATATGGATAACGCTTGCAAGGGACCAAACAAGAATTGTTTCCAGTAGTAAATACAGTACAATATACTGTATATAACACTACAAGGGACACAAAGCGGATTAAGGGTAGTCATCGTGGCTATGATGATACAGGACTGACGTAAATATTGAATCTTTCCATATTGTCTCCATGACAATGCTGCTGGTCGGCCCAAGTCCTCCCTTGTTCCACGAGGACACATCGAGGGTATTGTTTACTCCCGGGAGTTTGGGAAACGGTCAAGTTATTTTCGGATACGGGTAAGTGTAGGAAACGGCGGTTCTTCTTACTACCGAATACAAGTGCGCCCAGGCAGTTATCTGTTGCACTTTTACATTCAGCTGTATTTTGGTTGGGTCGTGTCAATGATGGGTCCGTCGGCCGTTTCAGATTCATTAAGTACACTCGATATATATTATTTGTGTGTGTGAGCAGCCGGTCGTCATGCTCTGGCATCATGTGCTTCCACTGCGTTAGTGCGTTCCCGACTTAATAACTGATTACATAAATCTGGATTTTGTGGTAAATATTTATGTTCTTCATCCCCATTGAGTTTTGCTTTCCACCAGAGTAATTGTGGCAGAAGCAGTAGTAATGAAAAGGGGACAAATTTGTAATGCGGTCACAAGGACCTAAGCTCTGCTCAGGGACAGTGGCAGTCACTGCAAATATCGACATCCAACAGGCTTCTTTTGGAAGAAACTAAAAAGAAATTTGTAAAAATGCCTCGAGTACAAAACTGATGACATGAGATGTGAGGAATCTTGCGGGGTTCTTACGTGTGGTGCAGCCGTTTGAATCATTTTGACGGCAGGTGTAAGAAAGAGCGCTTGGTGGTTCCTTGGGGAGATTTTTATTAGACTGAGGGTGAGTTACCGTAGTGATGTTTGGTGGTGGTGGTGGAAATAGTTGTTGTTATTAATATTATTCGATATGGTAATTGCTATTGTCCGCCGGCATGTCTACTCCTGGAGGGGGTAAAAAGGTGGGCGCTGACTGAATGAACCTAATCCACAAGGTGTTTCCAGGGGTGAAAGGTGAACCAAGGGCTGGAGTAGTAATAACTGTAATTACACGCATACCCCACTCGAGACTCGAGTCGTAATGCTATACAAGAGACGTTCCTCAAGGTTCCTTCCACACCGTCCTTACATATTTTATTCGAGATAAATAATTTTTATTGCTCTCAAAGAGGGGTGGCCCTCGGTCCAGTACCAAAAGGCTCCAACCACCACCACCAACAACAACATTTCATCAAAACCTTTTGTAGCTCGAATTATTGCTCCGACCAACCAGAAATTATGGCAGACTCCCAGCAGCAATGACTGATTCTCCAGAGGAAAGAAAAACACAGTCCGCACGGAAGGAACCACACTTTGTGACATTCAACTTCCCCAGTCATAATCATAGTTATTGTTGTCGTTAAAACCATTGTCTTTTCCGACAATGAGCCGCCTCTCTCTCCCATATAATCAAGTGCAAAGTAGAAAAGTAAAAACGTTTTGAACGAGGACATTTCCACCCAAAGTTTCTGTGAAGCAGGCAAAACTAAATTTTGTAGCTTCACACACTGTTCTCAACTGAAAGGTATGGATGAAGGCCCAACTTGTCAGTCATCATCCATCCCTGTATCCCTAACAACGTTGGCATAAATACAATATTGGAAATTGTCAAATATGATTTGGGCATGCCTTTGGCTTTGTTTTCAAAGTAAAAGGAACGTGGCTGCTCGTCTGCAGTGTGTGTTGCCGAGTAAATAGCATTGCCTTCATTCCCGACCCACCACCGCCTCAATGGAGAGGGATGGAACGGTATTCTTTAATCTAATCTATTTGTCCAAAGCAGATGTTATTGTTGCTTACTTGTGCATAGAAGGCTCGTATGAGTTCCATCCGAGACAGAGAAGTAGCAGCAGACTCCCTCCGGCCATGACATTGTTAGCCAAAAGGGCAAGGGATGTGTATTGTTTTCCACGCATTTCCGTAATACAATTGTTGGAACGGAATCCTGGGGAAAATACACGACTTCGGACCTTCTCTACTCCCTGTTGAATACCCGGTATCGAATTCCGATTACACTAAACAATGTACGACATGAACGAAACAAGATGGGCAACAAGTGTATATAGATTGTACCTGACTTTCGGAATCCATTTCTACAGCTTTCAGCCTTCTCTGGAGAAATCCAACAAATCCTTTCTCTCTCGTCTTCAGCAGAGCTGCAGCTGCACATGCAGCTACAATTTTTGGTAGTTGTGGAACTGGTGAAAGTGTATATTTGGAAAATTTTATTTGCCGCCAAGGAAATCCGTACACTGATGTAATTTTCTTGTTACATGTGTGAAAATGCAAAAGGGAGGGATGCAGATGCAATTTGAATGCGTGTGTATATATCCCCAGCAACAAAACTTTGAAGGGGAAGTTTGTAAGGAGCATGCAATGGAAAGCGTTCTGCCGCTCCTGCTATTTCTCTTCCTATGCATTTCCTCTTGTTAAGATAATTTTTGCCCCTGGGTATTTCGGGGGAGAAAGTCGACTTTCACCATTGGCACGTTCGGGGACCAGCCATAATGATGTAATTACATCACTACACCTGTGCTTCTCCAAGCCATGACAGCGCGTTAATGGAGAACATTAAGCAGGTATAATGGGAGGGCTCACAGTGCTACAGCCTTCGCTCACATATTCCCTCAACAACCTTGATGACGGCTATAGAATGTTCATTTGGATTGTGGCGGGCTGTAGTCACAATAAATGTATGCATGAAAAATTTATAATCATACCTCTTGTATTATGGTTCATCCGGTGGGGGAGATTGACTCTTGATGAAGATGCACTTAGCAACTGTGAGTTTGGCTTTTAATTCACAGTTTCAAATATTCATGAATACATTACGCAATGTCGAGATTCAAAACCACAACGCTAATAATACTGATCAGATCAAGAAGCATTTTGTTTGGAGATCAAAGAACAAGTGTATCAGAGGAAGTCTCATGGTGCATATGACAAGGAGCGTTGAAGAATCTGACGGAGTAAAGTGGAGAGAGTCCTCAAGACGCTGCTACCTCTCCTGTCACACATGATTTCGGCAGACTAATTTCCTTTGACGGGGTTGTCACTGTCCATTTACGTGCGGTAGGTATATATATATTAAGTCGGTATCCAACGCAACGAGCCCTGCTCTCATGTTTTCCTTGAGAATTGACTGACAGGCAGGGTGGAATGGTACGCCAGGGGGGTATATGACTGAATTGTTGTTCCTTAAGTGGATGAGAATATTAAGTTACTATACTACTGTATACATGTACTTGCTTGGACTACTACAGGAGCTACAGAGACAGAAACAAGACTACTACTTGTTATATAGACTTTGGATGAGAACCGGTAGAGGATTCATTAGGGAAAGAGCTTTGCCAAGTTTTGGTTATCAGAATGTCATTGTGGTGAGGACATGTTGTTGTTGTATGTCTGAGCCAAAAGATATAGAGAAAGAGATGAAAGACGGGTTGATGAATGATCAACTTTTCCCACACTTTCGCTTTGTCTCCTTCGCTCCACGCCCCTTGTACACACACTTTGGCTTCCGCCAACAAAAACTTTGTTAACAGCAAGCAAGGAGCACATCCGCCACCATCCTCGTCATCGTCATGGCATTCGTAATGAGTGAAAGAAGGTCTCGGCAAGTCTCAACTCTCTCTCTCTCTCTTGATAACAACCAAGTTACCAAGTGCGAAAACAAATCCTGAATTCTAATGCCACAGCAGCCACGACGACACCACTTGTCTCTCCCGAGGATGCAAACAAAACAAAGTGTTTTGAAATTAGCAAACTTTTTCAATAATTCGCAATCAAGCAACAAAGCAAAACTTGCGTACGGGCCAAATCTAAATGAGCATTGTCAACTCTGATAAATTATGGCTGGTTGGAACACACTACAAGTGTTGAGACGAAATTACGTGCTTTGCGACTCTAATGGGCCTCAGGGTTCATGTCGACCAAATCCTGCAAAGGCCCTTCTTGTTAACCTTCCGACAGTCGATGATGAGCTGTAAGCTATGATGGTGGTGTGAAACGGAAATGTCCGAAACAATAAAGTCCAATTAAACTCGAACGTTTAAGGGCTGAGTCGTCGACCATGTGTGAAGTTGGAGCAGGAGCAGCAGGTTGTAATGGTGTAATGGTCCTGATGATGACGGTTTACAAGGGTCTTTGATGCCCAAAGGGATCCCATAAAATTAGGGTAGTTGAAGACGAACAAGGGTCCGGTCATAATATTGTTGTGGGGGCATACACTAAATTCACTAACGCCTTAACAGGTGTGAGTTTATACCCATTTTGACTCCTGCAAATGCGATAATTTTAAGAGCTTCAAAAACTCTAAAGCTCCTGAGAGCCTTGAGGCGTTGAAATGAAAATGAAACTGCGGTGGTTGTGTGTGAAACAATGTTGGAATATAACTTGGGCTGTGAATCCGACGGATGGTTCGCCATTTTATGATCTTATCCTCTACGAATATATGAAACATACAGAATATGGTGAGCTGACAGTAATAAAATCCGTTGGGTTTATTTGACGAATCCGTGCGTTGTATTACATAATAACATGTGATACAATGTGCTTCTTCGAATATGATCCGAGAAATCCAGTCCGGAAAATGTATGCGCCAAAAGTGTGAACTGTTGTTACAGAAGTGAGAAGAATGCTTGATATTCGTTGCAGTAAAATATCAAAGGGACGTATAAATATTCGATGACGACTAACGACAAGAACGGCGAGTGTGCGTGCCCAAGTGAGCAATGGTCCAGATTTGGAGTAAAGTGGCAAGATTCTACTTGCCACTTGTCTACTTTACTTTTAGTTATATATTTTACCGAGCTTTTACAAGAGCTTAAGGGAATTTCGAACCTCTTCTCAGAAAAATGTGTCGTCCAATGCATCCACATATACTTGTCGTTTTGTTGGAAAGGTTTTTTTGTCGATTCCAAGCAACTTTAGCTATATAGCAAGAGTGTAAACTCTTCATTGTTTATCCCTCGGCACTTTTCAATGCTATCAACACTAACAAACGTACTGACTGAGCTTCTCGGATTCAGTCAGCAGTCGAACCAGTGTTTGCTGAGCTGATGATCGAAAAGGGTGTAAAGTTGCAGCACACTTGAACGGCTGTAAAACTGTTGAGAATTCCGTCCAAATTTTCGGATTTACACATACTTTCAAGTGTTACAACAGCACGTTGTTTTCCAAACTTTTTCTATTTTTCCAACTTTTGTACACAGTCCCACACATAGTTTGTCCCATGTTGCCATGTACTAAAATAACAAGCAAGTTTGTAAAATGCACATGCATACGTGCATCCTCCAGTGGCACTACTACTACTCTACACCATCCATGTAGAATGTTCACGGTACATTTGCAGGAATACAAATTATAAAACAAATGATGTTGCTTCCTGAGATAAAATAGCTCGGCTGAAAATAAAAACAGAACGCGGGTGCTGAAAGCACCATAAATATTATCATTGTGTGATCACCACAGGAAGTGTGCATAAGTATCTAAAAAGAATCGAATCCACACGGGGATCTTATCTTATTAACGGCAAGTGCATTACGGAAGTAGGAGTATGCGGCTCTTTTTTGAATTTGCGAATATACTGGAAAGCTATACGCGGAGGGATTCTAATATCAAAGACCCGGACGCTTCAAGTACGTATTTTCTGCGTGATCATAGAGTTTTTATAAATTCAATGACGCTTTGATAGCTTCAACCAAGGGATTTAATGGCCAAGAATTCGTGATGTTGCATTAATAAAGTAGGCTTAGGCCCTCTCGTCAGGTGCTTCCGGTTAAGAACTCGAGCAAAAGTTCCTTGGTCTGATACCCACATTTATATATCTTACGTAACTAACTATATAATGGTACCGTTGCATTAGGAGAAGGATATTGGATAAAAACTTTCTCCTCTCGTATCGTAAACTCGCGGTGCTTGAAAAATTTCTAATTATGTGAAAACGTGTTGGATGGCATGGAGAAGTAGGGAAAATGAATACCATTGAAAATAGCTCTCGGCCATATAACTGTTGTTATCATCATATTTGTTGGAGGCCCCAGGAATTTATTAAAATTCTTTGGATGCACATCTACTACTTCATATTTATACGACCAAGACGAGGATCTTTTTCCATTTCTCCTTTTTTTCCCTATACACGCAGTCTGTTGTACAAACGTTGAGAGAAACTTTTCAACACGCTTTTGCTAGCAAATAAAAAGAGGATTTCCAAACCAGCTGCTGTACATGCTAATGGCTGATTTAGCACACTTTGCCCCTTGCAAAAAAACACAAACTTGTTTCTACCACCCCGACCAAAGTTGCTTCTCAAACTGTCTTTAACGGAATTCCAAAAAGTTAACTCTTTCCGCACGTAGCCGTGGAGGCTCTTGAACCAAGTGGTGACAAGAATTATGGATAGCAACTTGCACCAATAGCTTTTATGATCCCAAGAAAAAGTTTGCTCAAAAGTGTGTGAATGTTACAGCTATCAGTTTTATGACGGCAGGCCAGATTCTAATATATACAGGCTCATGGTCTCAAGTCACTAGGGTTATCTGCCTTCCAGGAAGAGGTTCTGGAGAAAGTAAGTAGGATTCTTTGAAAAAAAATCCACAATTTTGTGTTTACACGTCTAGCAGACATACAAGACGGAAAACCGGAAATGCCCTGTTCAAGGAACTTTGCGTAGGTGGGCGGACAGAACGAAAGTAGCTGAGTACTATGTAGTATAGCTGTACACACTTTAATGTTTTGCGGTTAACCGGATAAAGTGATGACTTGTGATGATGATGATGGCAGTATGGCAGAGGAGACAAACGGGTCCACATTTATAATAAAGTATCCACGCTGCATTAACCATCATAATCGTTTGTCATTGGCAACTTTTTCGCCAAGTTTCCAGACACTAGTTTCCATTAAAAGTAAAAGGGCCAACATTATATAGCAACATATGTTATATTTCATGCCTTAGCAGACTACAGACATGACGTACCTGATTTTCCCGCTTATACCTTATTCATGTGCACTTTCGCTCCTTGTAATAATGATGAATACTCGGCGATTGCTTTCTCTTTGCACTCACTCAGTCAGCGAATATAGACGCGAGGATTATAATTTCATAACGCCGTATCACCTCGCCTGCTCACTGCATTAGGCCGGTTGAATTATTCATGGCGAGTGGTCATGTGTGTTTTTGTCATTCGTGACTTATACAAGAATGACGCGGATCTCCCGCCTGTTTACACAAAGGTCATCACTGAACAGGTGAGAGTTGGTGAGTACATAAATTCATAATTACTCACAAGGTCAATTTGGACTCTAATATTAGCGATTGCGTACAATGTCCTATCTATTAATATCTTGAAGCTTGTCGTGTTTACATTCCGAAATTTGCTCCTTCACTGTTTGGCGTGAGTAAATGTAAGAAAGCTCGAGATAAGCCGACAAGCGGCATATTCGCATACTCGTCCAACGTTTATTTGAACGCACAAAATGGTTGTAATTTTCTTGGTAGAGTCTACAACGGGAAAATAATGTGAAGTCTTGGGAACGCATGACGTTGAAAGTGCCAAAATAAATCCTTACACGGGCTATTCATCCTCGAATAGCCTAATGAGGAGCAATAAAACAGTGTAAGAGCGGTGAAGGGATTTGATTTGGAGACAAGATTGAGAGAGAAGATGGCATGGCACGGGAATGTACATTTATTCAGCAGACTAAGAAATCCAGTGTTAGACGAGTCTAGGAGAGACACTAGATACAAGATAAAAGCGCATGGCGCAGTGTAGTAGTAGTAATTTCGTACAAGAAGTGTCTTGGCAAATTCCCATTCACATTAGAATAAGACGGATAATGATAATGACATTGTGAATCGCAAGACAAGGCAAGACAGACTGTTATTGGTTTTGTGAGTGATGGGATTCGGTTTACATTTAAATGGTATAGTGTACATTTCCAGCTTGAATTAAGTTTCTCCAGCGCCTTCCTTCCATTGTTGTTGTTGCCCGGCCGGATTACAAACTGGGGTTGTCACGTTGTATTCCTCGTCTTTACCCAGTTCAAAGGAGTCGTCTGCATCGCTTGTTAGACCAAACACAAATTTTTGGTCTTCTTCAGTAATAAACTAGCTGACCTGTTTAAATTAGAAACGCTTTTGCAGCTTACCTGAATGTCAGGCCTTGAAACAGCTTCATGTCCACATTTGAAGTTGACCGGGTCAGTGAGGATCCGTGGACTTCACAAATTTTGTGATTTTGACAACAGAACTTCCCATAATTAAAATTTTCGACGGTTAAGATAGCAACATTAGCAACTATATTTGAATGCATATTTTGGTGTAAAGTCTATATAATTGCGTTTTCTGGTTAACCGACTCCCCTTGGAAACAAGGAACTTCCTCTCAGTCAGTTGAACGCTGAGCGTTAGTACCGATGGTTCACTCTATGACTCCATTTATTCTTGTCGCCGTTCGGTTATTCCCAGTGTCGAAACCTCCTTCGCTGCAGCTGTTCGACCTCTATAATTCTGCCTTTTTCGTCGTCGTGGAAGGTTGATTTAAACGGTATGTGTATGAGAAATGTGATAGCATCTAATAACACCGATGATGACTTCTCAGGTAAAGCCCGCATGCACCCGGTTTACACGTGTATTATTGAGAATACATCATGTTCGTGTACACAACAAGACCGACAACAAAAGAACATGCCAGCACAACACAGTTTGTGTGTCGTCTAATCCCGTCTGATCCGGCTATTGAGGTGATGTTACTGAATATTACACTAGCGACCGTCTAAGCGCTTCTACTACCGACCGATGACGCTTCTTCTACTTTCAACTGCTCTACGTCTACCAGCCTCGTTGATCCTCCTTTGTTGCTTTACTTTAAAGCCGGATGATTGATATGAATGTGGTTTTGCTTATAGAACGATATCGTCCTCCATGAATCCTTGATCCGTATAAAGTTGCCTATATCAAAAACTGTATAGCACCCAAGATGTGCTTCCTGATCCGCAAACAGCTACCAGACACATTTAAGCAGGTACATAATGGGAAATGTGGTGGATTCTTGGACCAAATTTGTGTTGTTATGGAGATGATGATGAGATGCCCGAATAAGCTCCTTCTTATCCTGCTTAACATGCTCGGGTTATATTAGCGTCGTTACCGGAGGGACCGCAATTGATGATCACCATCATCATATTCTCCACGTAATTCCCCTACAATCTCTTCTCTTCCACTTTATCATTCATATTGCATCTATCAAGTTGAAACGGCTTCTGGTAAAGTGTATACCTGGAAGTACAACATGGTATGTACAGGTTTGGCAATCTGTTCCTTGGACGCAGCTATCACAGCGGACAAAGTACACGCGGAAAACAGGCAAAGAAAGAACTGAGTTGTAACAATTACTTTACATGGTAACGACCCACTTCCGAATCACTACACAAAAGCTTGAGTTGTATAGAAAATAACCAACTTTGTGTATTATTATTATTATTGCCAAACGGATTTGCAAAGGCAGTTAGCTCCAAAGTCCTCCTCAATTCATTGCTTCTAATTGCTACCGGGGATTTGACCGAGTTTGCCCGTGGTTGACTGCGCCGGTTTACTTTGAATGCAAGATTTCTCCATAAGCCTGGAGCTCCATAAAGGGTAAATTATATACATTCATGTTGTAAATGTGAATACAAATTACGTCGGCTGGGAATAGTATGGGATTTGCTCGCGCTGATAAATGCTGGTGGTGAGGAGGTCTGAACGTGTGCGGGAAGAAGTCGGAGCTTCCGATACCAGCAAGATACTGTTTTGATCCCAAATTCCTTGGATCCCAACATGGAGTTCTTGGTTGGACAGAGACAGAGACGTAGTCGAAAAAACATTATGCAAGGGGGAGAGACATTAAAAAAATTAACAAACTGTTGGCACCCTGGTATGTCAGCGAGGGCGCCAAGAAGTTGGCACATGGGCCATCAACTGCTTATATATTTCTATCCATGTGTAGCAGCAAGAAAGATAGGCAAGAATAACATTAGTTTGTTGCTGTTTCCCTAGTCGTGTCAAATTCAAAATACACCACACGAGAAACACGATGAAAAAAATACCAACAAGATTTGGGGGTGGGATACTCGGAGCGGAATTTTGTCAAGTTGATACACTTTTATGGAAGTAAAAATCGTTTTCAGAGATTAGTCGGAACATATTTCAAGGAGAGATTTGTTTTGACGGAGGATGAATTCATGCACGGCTACAGAAAGAAGGCAATGCATAAGCTGAAAAAGAGCAAAAGAAAAGGGAATCACAAGATGATTAGCTTTTGGTACTTGTCGGATTTGGACAAAATTATCATGTAATCCTTGTAAACTTTTCCCAAACTTTTTCCATTCCTGATTGGTATTAATATTCTCGAAACATTATACTCTTCGCGTTTCTTGGTGCGTACATGCTCGAAAATGAACCAATCTGAGCTGTTGCGCGGGTGGCGGCACAAAACCAGGGGCATTGCAAGTGACTGGAAATGTTTTATAGTGAGTGAAATTAGATGATGAGTATGATGATAGCGTGTGTAGTGAAAAAGGGCAAGTTCAAAGCGCGCATAAATTGAGAGGGAGAACAGAGAGAAAGCAGTGTGTGAGACTTCAAAGTTGGTGAAATTCACCAGTGGACACACGGGACGAAAAGGGTGAGAGGAAAGTATATATATACAACAAGTTTTTCATGGATTTACCGCCTCCGTTTGTTTCATTTTGTTTATCTAAATACAGATTCGGAGTAGATCCTCTGCACATTTATATTCTGAGAGAGCTGTTGTGGATGAGGCCTCTGTTCCGTGTATGCATAGTAACTAATGAAGAAAAGAGAGGGGAGGAGAGCTACTGTGTAAGTTGGGAATAAAATGGATCTTCATTTAGTGAAAGTTGAAAGCATTAGCTGAAGGCTAAAGCTATACTAAGCGGCTTTAATGGACGGGAGAATGTAAATGAATCCAATTCAAGGGGCCAGCATGACAAATGGTCCGTAGGATGAAGAGAGGACATGTAATGAAACAGACTCCCCCGCCTCTAAAACATGTCTCTGTCGCCACACTCACACAAACATTTTCTACAAACTTGCAGATATACATACGATATATACACAGCTTCATCCGACCGTCATCATCAAAATATACTTCCTTGTTGTATTTTATTGCATGGAGGTGAGTACATAGAAAACGAGACTTTTATTTGCACTGGTGCGGTTCCGGCTTCTGAAGAAGGATGCGGGCTTTGAAGCCTTCCTGCCCGCTTCTCCTCAAAGTGGGCGTCGAGCTAGTACAAGAGTCGTCTCTGCGAAAAGAAAAGCAATAACGTTAATAGATACACACTGTAATTACATAATCTGACACGAATCCAGTGCCACCAGGGGAAGGTCAATTCCCGTTAGCGTGATTTTCAACGACATTGAATTTGGCAATAAGCTGACTTTGATTGTGGAAGGAGAGAAAGAAGTCTGAAATTAGCTTTTTTCAACTTATCTGTAGTTCGACAACAGCATTGTATAGTCGGATTGGGAAAAGCAGTAAAAAACAAAATTGGATTTATCCAGCTCAGCAACAGCAAGTAAGTAACAACAAATCCGTGAAGGCAATGAAATATGGATGTTGGAATACTGGCGAGTCAAGAACACAATAGCTTGCAGCAGCAAGAAAAACAAGGTGAATGAAACAAGATCCAATCTTACTGGTTTAACATGTCTGCATAAAATGTAGACAAATGGATGAGGGAATTTGCCTGTCTCGAACAAACGCACAACAAACTTTCTTTGGGCGAGAAATCGATACTTTTGGATTTACCCGAATTCGGTTCAACTAATTTACAGATTCACACCAAGTCCACGATTACATAATTACACAACGGATTTCAGAATATCTTTCACCAACGGCTATTTGGAATGAACAGCCATCCGCAACGTCCCGACGTAGGTTGGAATCAAAGGTAATGAGATGGAGAATTGGCTTTCTTGATGCAAGTTTCCGGAATGTTATGTGCCCGAGTTTGGGCATGTGCCTATTGAGCCATAATCTTTGCCCAATTCCTCCGGCAATAGAATCCAAAAGAGAGGAGAAAAAAGATTCTTTCGGGACAATGATGTATCTGCTGAAGAAAGAGAGAGAACGCTTGTTCTTTTTAGGGATGCAAAAGTGCACCTGGGGAAATTCCTCCTCTCTTGGAACAGTATCATGGTATTGTACAAAAGTTCAATTTTTTCATATTATTTCTATCTATCTGCCAAAGTTTCCGTGGGCGAATTCATAGCTCTCTCTCTATTTTTTCTCTCGGCTGGAAAATTCGCAAACCATTACAAATTCAGTAGGTCACCGACCATTATAAAAAGGATATCATACAACTTTGCCAACATCAAAGTTTTGGCACTTACATGGTGTGTAAAACTCGCCCAAATTAATGACGTCAAGCTGGACGAAATTGGCTTATACTTTATACATTGAACAAGCCAAGTTGGCTAAAAATATTTTTTTTCAAAATCAGAAAAATTTTAGCTCAGAACTGCAGTCCTAGAAACTGGCAATTGCTATAATTTTATGCCAGCAGAGCTACCTTCTCGCACTCCCCCAATTCATAATCTTCACCATCTCATGCAATCTTTTAATGAGATAACATACAAGATAAATAAACGAAAACATAATTGTCTCCGGCGATAAGCTTTTTGCGGCCCAATATTTCATGAGAAGTTTTCATTTGCCGACATCATGGAAAGCAAACACTCATCATGCAGTCAAGGTCGAGTTCGATTATGTCCATTGTGGCATAACACAGGTGGGCGAAGTTCTCCTGGCTACGAAGCGTATAATCAGTATTACTACAATATACGTACGCATCACAATTAAATGGCCGAGCGTTTTGAGACGTGAAGGACGCGAGCGTTTTTTGCCGCTCCTTACAAGTGTTGTGCCTTTTTATCGCTTCAGTATATTAGTACTCGTGACTTCTCTTCAATTCACAAGCCTTTATGGAGCCGTCCATGTGAACACTGGTTTGTAGTGGGGAGAAGATAATAACAGAAGAGGTTTTTGCCGACTCAAATATTTCTCATTCAATGCACCTTGTCATCAGCATGATTTGCGAAATATAACTATGTGTGTACACACGTGGTTTATAGAGAGGCACGCTTTGATGATTAGTTGTCTCGCGACTTGGCTGGAGCTGGAACGTTGCTAAAAGGTGGTCTGCAAAAATTTAGCAAAATGGAATCCAAAATAGATTGGTGGTGGATCCTGGTGGTGTTTGGAGGGTTGATTGTAGTGTATGTGGTCCTGAAGATGATGGTGAGCTGCATTCAGAATTTCAGAAACTCTAGGAAGCTGTAAGTAGGAAAATTGATTGATTTTTATCTAAAGTATACATGTCAGTACGATAATCTTATGTTCACTGAACTTTTCAAGAAACAAATGGGCCAACATTACCAGGAACTCAAGTAAACTTATTGTTCACTGCCCACCAATTGGCAAGAGGATCCCTAGTCCATCTCCGTTTGTTTTGAAGTTGATAACGTTTCTAAGAATGTACAAAGTTCCCTTTGATGTGAGTCAGTGGTTTTGTAAAGATGTGACTTATTTTGAAAATAACTGATATGACAAGATATGGGACATGTGCATTTTATAGATGGACCACACAGACATGTTTGGTGGCAAAGGCAAAACACCATGGATCTCGTTAGAAGGAGAAAATGTTGCCGATTCAGAATTGATCATAGACCACTTGATTAAGTAAGAAATTTATTGAAAAGCATGGAAGGGAAGGTTGTCATTGCTTACAAACAATTGGTTTACAGGAAGTACAACATTGAAACCAAGGGAAATTTTACCCCTCAACAATTAGCGACTGCGGAGGCTGTCAAGATTATGTCTGATGAGCACCTATTCTGGTATTAATGAAGTATTTTAAGAGTTGTTTTCACGTAGTAGAATATGCTGACTCAGTATTCTTTTTATGTCCAGGGGCATGGTATTGGAGCGATTTGTATATGGAGACCGCAGTAACGTACGTAAAGTTGTTGCGTTCCCCGCTATAGTTCTGATGGTTCTAAAAGGAAGAATCAAAGATCGGGCTGACAATCAAGGAATCGGATGCCACAGCCAGTCTGAAACGGTCAAAATAATCTCAAATGATCTCAAGGTCATTTCCAAGATATTAGGTTCCAATGAGTTTATTCTTGGATCTGAGCCATGCATGTATGACGCTGGAATCTTTGGACAAGTGAGCCAGTTTGTTTGGGGAACGCCAAATAACCCATATATGCCACTACTTCAAGGTTGGATCACTTGACACTGTTCAAATCTACCATTTATCCCTCGATTCTATACGATTGGCGTGTTATTCATTTACAGGTGAATGCCAAAACTTGGTCAAATACTGCGAAAGGATGCGAGATACTTTCTGGAAAGATTGGATTCAGGAAAGATAGAAGAAATTGAATCCACATGGATTGCAAACGCAATTGCGAATGGTAGTAGTTGCCCACATAACAGTATTTGTCAATAGTTGCTAATAAAATTCAGCTGTACTAATAAAATGTAATGATAATCATCAAAGGGCCGTTTTATTGAATTGATACAACAGAAGTGACTGACTGAATCGTTCTGACTGCATTGTTTTCTCAGTCAATTTCAGGAAAAACAACTTTCATTGGCATACAATTCCGATGAAAAGGTTACTGAATTGTTTTGCAGATGTAGGTGTGAGGTGGGTTGACTGGAGTGGAAATTACATTTGAAATTTATTTTGTACATGTTTTGAGTATACGTATACAACAAGGATACATAAAACAGGAGCATTGTTTACATTGATATTTATCCTGCTCATTCACACTGTCAGTCAGTCACTTTGTACATAGTGTTTTGGCTAGAATTTGCTAGATTATGAGGGTGCTATCTTAATTATAGAGGTTTCTCCATCCAACCCTGTTCATCCGTAAATTACTACCCGGGTCGACCCGACCATGTACGGATTTTGTGTGTATGAGGCGGAAGATGAAACACAGGATTTTGATACATGCCGTGTTCCCTGCGAAAGGGGAGAGAAGAAAGAGTTATGGATGGGTTTTGCGGTTTTGGTGCAGAGTGAGAGAAACGAGATTCCCAGGAAATTAATGATTTGAACTAAAACTTGGGCAACAATGCTGCAAATGTGAGAGCTGGGGTGAAAAGGGATGAAGTGAGAGAAAGTTTCAACCCTCTTCACAGCAACGAAATATACCAAAAAGTGCAGAAATCTTGTTCACTTCAGCTTTCAAAGTTTATAGAATGGTGTTGATCAACCGTTTTTGAACTTCCAATTTTAAATTAGCAGATATCATCACAAAGTTGTATTGAAATACAAACTAAATTCTACTCTCCTCACGTAGTGTCACCCCTTTTGACCTTGCGACCTGCTATAAAACTACTTGAGCTAGATGCAGCGGAACCTGCAACATTTCCGTTTTTTGCTATCTCTTTCCAAAAGTTTTACCATTAAACATTACATGATATGCTTTGACCTCCCAACTCTCATAAAGTTTTATTTCATCGACTGCAAACACACGGCATTTACACAAGTGCCAGGAAATGCATTTGAAAACGCAATCTGAGATGACAGTAGCTGATACGCGACAAGTGATAATTATGTATTTGTGGACTGTTTGCCAATGCATACATGACTCAAACTGAAAAGTTGTTGCTGGAAAATATCCGAGTTTGATGATTTTGACTTGACTTGGCAGCCAACGTTTCCTTGCAAGAGAGGGAGTGACTAATGACAGGGATAATTCAAGGCAGATTATTACAAAGATGATTATATACAGAGCAAGAGCTCTCTGAATTCGACTCACAAAGTTGTCAGCCAGAGTCAGTTATTTGTTCGGTGATAATGATTGTTGTTATTGTTTCTTCATATGGAGAATTATGGCTTGTAAACCGGGGCTGCTTGAATTTATCATGCTGGAACAGACATGAGGGACGAGGAAAGCCTGGTCTCTAGAATCATACGCATTATATTCTCCCTCTGAAAAGGACATTAATTCTCCATTGGATCCGTCTTATATATATTCATTTATGAAATTACAGGCTTATACTACTTTTGGCAAAGCTCACATGCTGCCAGCCAGGCTTAATGCGGTTTGTTCATGCGTTTCTATATATTTATTACTTGATCTTCTGTGATTAGGGGATGAATCTTTGGTGGTGTCTGATGAAGAAGAAGGCAAGCCAAAGCCCAAAGTCAAAACCTTGCGGAAACAAAAGTGTGCATTTTGCCTTATCTCATATGCACTCTCAAAACTTGTTGCAAGGACTTGTACTTGTTTGTATATACGCTTCAGTTTTTGGAATTGTTGTTGTGTGTATTTGCTCAATTTGAAGAATCCATTGTGTACCGCCGATAGCCAAGCGAGAGACATGAGGACTATTTGCTTCCACCATTTACACAAGAAACGCTCGATATCTATAGGAGCTCAGATCTCAAAAAGACTGTCTAATACATGTATTTGTGTGACAATAAGAATTTCAGTTATTTTCTCTGTGGTGGCATTGCTACAGTACTAGCAATTGAATTGTTTTTCTCCAGACGGAAATATAGTGGCGGAGTATTCTAATAACTTGTAATTGCATTCCTGTTTTGCTAGACGACGAGAATATTTTAGCGCAAACATGATATCAACCTACAGATACCTTCGAGGTGGTTCCTACGGAATTCGAACAATAATACACAAAATTGGACCTCTTGTGAACCACTAACATAGTTACACAAATATATACGTTTAACAGTAGAAGAAGAAATGCTGTACCTCGAGGGCACTGTTGAGACCCAAGATATTCGAGCATGTATTTGAGTGGAATTCTGGGAATGTCAAGAATAGGCCAGATGAAATGGTCTCTCTGTGGCTGCTAATTGGACTTGAGACAGAAACTGTCACCAGATCAAGTATCAGCGTGTATTGTATTGCTGCCAAATTCCTTTTGTGGCAAAGCGTTGTTGGTACTCAAACTCACAGGCTTTTGAAACCAAATCGCTTGATAGATACTGAATTTGGTAGCAAACAAATTTTAGCAATTTACCAGTCATCTAAATACTTGTTGATCTCTTGAACAGGTAATCGATAAAATTTTGTAAAGAAGGAGGCTGAGCAGAAAATTTTGAAGCTTGATCGAAACGTGAAGATAGACACTGAGTCAGAGAACACGGATCTTGATGGTCGTTTCGTGGTTCCTGATAATTTTCATAATTCAAGAGATTTGATCCACCAAAAAAGAGTCAGCTCTTGAAAGCATTGAGCGGCTTAAGAGACAAAAATGGGGAGATGTTGATATGCTTTTTGCATTCTGGTGAGTGATTCATCTAGTGGAGAATGTCATGTCTGGCAGAATAAAAGTGGCGGCTTCCGCAGTAATAGTCTTCGTTGTCGGTCCGTCTCGAAAGCGGAAGAAGAAGAAAAGGGGAAAAGATGGAAGATTACAAGGGGAGAAAGCCGGAGAAAGTAGGAAAAAGGATTAAGCAATCATTGTAGCATATGATTGGAGAATGAAACGCCATTTTTTCTCTTCATGTACATGACACTGGCATTCAATTCATTTCCTCCCCAAAGAAAAAGGGGAAATGCCAGGGTGATTATGATGTAACCGACTCACTCATAGCCAGACCATAACATATTCCGATGCAACTATATAACAAAGAGCCAAAAGAACAAATGTCCAAATAAGTATTCTGCCAGCAAATATATTTAGTCGATCTCTTTTCTATACATTTGCTAAGCACTTGGACGCATTAGACGCGCTGATGATGATGTCTTCATTAAAAGTTGGTTCCGACATGGGATCTCTCAAGTCTTGTTAATGCCCGGCAGTCAGGTGGAATGCGCTTCATTGAACACGGAAGCGAATGATGCTTGATGTTGCCGTAAGTAGTTTTGTGTACCTTTAACCTGCTAGTAGCATATGTAGGCATTTTAAACGTGTTTCTCGTATCACCAGGAAGGCTTTTTGTCCCTTAGATACTCCAAGAGTCGTTTTGTCACATTACCTGTCAGATTTTGTTCTTTGGATGTGGCATATGAGGCTGAAAACGCATTGATTGTGACCATATGAGCAAAATAATTTGGTCCACATCTTACAGCTTTGTGGTAACAAAAAATGTTTTGGTTCCGAAGAAATCCTTAAACTTATTAAGGGCTCAACACAACACTGTGGCAGGCAGACCACCTAGAAATATTTTCTACACGTCTTGTCTTCAGATAACTTATTTTGCAATTTGTATCTTAAGATTGGTAGAAGAAACAAGAAGCACCCTTATCTTACTGCTTAAGGCGTTGTTGTCATCGGGACAGACGCTTGCCATCCTTGAGGAGCACTGCCGACTTCTGTTTAACATCAAACGTGGAATAGAATGTGCCAGACAGAGCCTTGCCTCCAGCTCTTCCGGCCACTTGAGACTTCAAAGAAGCCGGGCACTCTTCACCCACACAAGAAACAACAAAAATCTCAATCAAACTGTTATCTTGGGCACAGTGTCCACGTTTAGATGCTCCTTTGCTACGCATACGACATTAATGCGTCGGCTGATGATAACGTCACCGTCACCAAGCAGCGTTTTCAACGTCTTCAGCGCATTAAATAACTTGAGATATTAATATGAAATGGATCTGCTACCGTAATTTTAGAAGTAAATTATCAGAACAGAAGTATTGCTCTCAACGTGTATCTTGTATACATTCAGTTTGGAATTTGATGGTGTCATATTTCATTCGAATCGGCCTTTGCTCATATGAAACAAAATGAGAAAAAGTGTATAGAAATTATCAACAGTCAGAAGTGTAATAAGCAATAAAACGTGCAGGATTATATACTGGTGGTCTTCAACGTTAGGGGGATTGATTTTAACGTTGTTAAAGTAGCAAAGCCATTTGTATATGGAAGGATTGGAAGTCTATTCCATATATACATTAGCTGAGTGCACTTGTCCTCGGCTATTATGACTAAGTAAGTTTAGCAGTGTGAGAAAAGGCCTGAGGCAATTACTATCATCCAAATGTGTTTCCATTTCCAATGCGAGTTGTTAGATTTCTGACTGTCTCCAGGGTCACACCCAC
This sequence comes from Sphaeridia pumilis, assembly GCA_034698345.1. NCBI lineage: Eukaryota > Metazoa > Arthropoda > Collembola > Symphypleona > Sminthurididae > Sphaeridia > Sphaeridia pumilis. Next base: position 3,597 of record JAQGBJ010001453.1, on the reverse strand, counting down.
TTGACACCCACGCATCTGGATACGAGAAAAAGGCTGCATTCACAGGAACGTCCATGTCATAAAACGCATAAGGCACAGTCCCCTGACGATTGACGGGTTTGGAACAATTTGGCCGACTTCCTGCTTTTGAACTTGTCTCGTAATGAAGTGATGTGATTTTGGTTAGCTTCTTGTTGCTTTTGCCGCAAGAAGGGTTTCGTTGATTATCAGGGGCCATATTAATACACAAGTCAGTTGTAGTGGGACGAGGGCGAAAAATATTCCCTTTTTGTGGGGACAATAATAAGTTTTGAAGCGACAGACGTTTACAGCTGTGTCATGGATGGCAGGTTTTGAGGAGGATGTCTGTAGTAGTGTATATAGTTTTTACGATTTGTTGGTTTCGTATTTGGTGGTTGATTTTTTGCCTATGGCCCCCTGGGATTGACAAGGGTTCGGGACGTAATTTTAGTGGCGTAAATAGCTCTTGAGTCAATTATTGACTTGTCTATATACTTGTCAGTCGTTAGTTTTTCTTGTGTTTCCACCACCAACTTCAACTACGACATACACGGTATTTAGCATCTGTCGGCAATAACCAGCCAGTTTAACGGGGGTCGACTTTAGGATAGAAATGCTTATTGCAATTGCTGGAAGTTGGAAGAACGTATCTTGGTTGCTTCTTTCTCCACAGGAGTTAAACACTGGCGCCATCTTCCGACGGGATGTTAGCAAGTTTTGTTTACGGCGTTCCTGGACTGATAGAATTGTGGAAGAGCTAAAGAGAGACTTTTGACGACAGTTATTGATGAGTGATTGCGTAAGATTTGAATGCAATAAGCGAATGATGCACTGGCAAAGGGGTTGATGGTGCTCCAAGAGGATTATTAGATGGAGTGGAAGAAGCTAATTTGTAAAGATGATATGATCACTGCAACGCGATTGTCCATCTCGAACGTGACTAATGAATGTAGGAAAGACAAGTGCGGACGGCTTACTTAGATTGATGATTTCCCGATCCAACATGTGGAGGATGAGCCAAGTATTTTATCTCGGGTTTTCAATGTTACTCGATCCTGCTGCACTTTGAGTCTCTTACATCGATGGAATGGACATCAAGGCAAACAGACTGAGGATTCTACACTTCCTTACCAAAATCTAGAACCATCAACTTGGATGCTGGCAATGGAGTTGGTTGAGGAAGTGAACGGGTAATTTATCAGTTATAGCGCATTCAAGGTAATAAACCTGTGGTGACGGTGCATGTTTTTTGATATAATTTGTAAGAGGGTTTGACTTGAGCTGAAGAATGAGTGATGCTGCTGATGTATCGGATGAGCTTAGAATAAGCTTGATGAGCGGAAGAAGGAGATAGGTGCTTTGGAAGGAAGAAGACGAAGAAGAATGATGATGCAAAGGCCAAGGGAAAGTTATGAACAAACTCTTTTCGAAAGAAAAGTCTTTGCGGCTGCATCAACTGTGAGGTGATTAGTGGTGGCAGACGACAGGAAATGCATCTTGGCGGATGAAGAAATAGTTGTGAATATGTTGCATGATGATTTTTACAAGTTTTTCAAAGATGCAAGGCTGAGACCAATGCAAGACAAGTATGCATGGAACATAGAAGCGAATTTGACGACGCCGGATCAGCGAAAGGTTACGAGGGGGATGGTGATGACGCTGTGAGAATGGAAATAAGAATAGGGAAAAGCTGCCACATGATTACATGGACTTGCGTAGGTGACTTTGAATAACCACCCTAATTGAATGGAATATCCCTTATTTGGACTCCCAGCAAAAGGAATGTGACGTCAACTGTTTGGCCTCAAAAATGACTCACCTTCACGTTGTCAGCACACGAATATAATCGAAATTTACCGGGACACATATGTTTTCCGGAGCACCCAATTTCGCGATATTTTCGGGGTCTGAAAACGGCGCTTCGGAGCATCATTGGATATGATGCCTGCTGGTTCTTTTTCTCGGGTCGAATTGACATCGGAAGCGCCTTGATCAAGGCTGATAACGGCGCTTTAAAGCTTCATTTGATACGATGCTTTTTAATTCGGTTTTTCCGACTCGGATTGACTTCAGCAGCGACTTGATCAAGTCATGATTCAGTGATTCATCCGCAATGATATCAGAAGCACCTTGATCTTGATTCCGGAAGAAAAGGGATATGTTCATGTATTATGTGTTGTTGCAAATTTTGCTAAATTTGATACGTTCCAACTTGTGATGAAACCTGTAGACATTATGCCACCACCGACTTTAGGCATATTAAACATCAACGCCAATAGGTTCATTAATCACATTGCAGAAGAATTGGATTCAAAGTTATTATGGCCCAGCAGGTTTTTCATTCCCTCCTAAGTAATTCAAGGAACATTCTTCATCGGATTAATCAACCCGACCCCTAAATTAAAGTCTTGCTCCGTAATAATGACCAGCCGTTCTAGAATGTGGCAGTTCTGCGAAATTGATCATTCATGCAAAACCTGTAAGCTGGCCAGTACCTATTAATCTGGATTATGAATGACTGTAGGGATAGATTGCCTGCCTTAGAAGAGTCATTCAATATCCAGCATGTCTTGTAAACACCGCAGTCGAAGAAGGTATTGCAGCATTACATCCCAGAACGAAATGCACTTTCGATTTCGATGGCTCAAAAGGGGCTGCTGCCGTTGGAAGACGAATTGGTTTCCTCTGTAGTCGGTAGTGTTGTGATTGAAGGCTTATGTCGTGTGACGTACGTGAGATAGGGTGAGAATAAGGCGAGCATAAATTCAATTTCGAACAAATAGCTACAAAGCGGTGAAGCAAACAGACGTGAATAAATCAAGACAAGGATGACTGATGCTTTGCCCAATTCATCTGACATTGCCACTGCTATTAAATTTGTTCCTTCGTCTTTGATGCCACCATAAATGGGATGTCGAATTATACAGATTTTTCCGTGTCTTTCACATCAAACTCTCATACTTTGCCATCGCTCCGGTTCCTTCCAACTGGAAATTGAAACACGTTGTGAACGAATATGCCAAGTCTAGCGAACAAGACAAGCTCACGTAGTAACCAGGTAACCGACTGAAGACAAAAGCGTCTTTAACACCAACATCAAAGACCGACATGAAACCATTTACTTCTTTGTCTACCAAAAGGACCAAATCGCCAATTCAATCATGCATGAAAGTTTCTCTCTGCCTTGAAGTTGTAGCGATTTTTGTCGAATCTCCTAACTTTAGTATCAGCAGCAAGCTTTATTGGCTACCAAAACTGTATCTTATTTTTCCTACTGGAAATCAAGGTCCTAATAAGGTTGTTGATGAATTTTTCTTACAGTTTTCCTCGAGAAACTTGATTACGGCTAGCCTTGGGGCATGGGATATATTTTGGGGTTTGTGATGATGAGGATGAGGCTTCTTTGAAGTTGTTTTGCTTTGGGTGAAAGCCATGGCTTGTGTGAGTATATAGCAAAAGTGAGTGAATGTTGGTGGGATGTTCTGATGGTATTTTTTCCCAAAGAGGGTGCGGAGGGTTTACGGTAAAAAACTCAATCTGGCCGCGACTACATTAAAGCGTTTGTGGGCGTGCGGGTAGCTTCTGTCTAGAATCAAG
>JAQGBJ010001452.1:0-23041 GCA_034698345.1 Sphaeridia pumilis | reverse complement strand
TGTAAAAATGTGAAAAGTGTCATGAAACAGCGGTAACAAAATGGAAATCAACTCGGAAAAGTCAAAAGGCGGAATTGCTGAAACGGAATGCATTAATACATTAGCGCCAAGACAAAAGAGACTTGCAGTAGCTGCATTCCTCCTCAAACTTCAGACTTCGAAATTCTCGAGTTGCCTTTAATTGTAATACTGTTACATCAGAGCAGAAAAGCTGCAACTTTTTCCCAATTTGAAATCCGTAGTGGAATCAGTTTATTGGATCTCGTACAAGTTTCTGTCGCTGCTGTTGAAATAGAACCTGTCATAAAGTCTGATTTGACTCACGTCACTTGCACAATGCAGTGGGTAAAAATAGCAAACGAGACGGTTCAAGTGTTCACTGCAGCGTATTTAATCGATGCGTGTTAACGTCAAGAAAGAAGAAGAAACTTTGAGCAGCACACACGTGAAGAAAGTTGTGTAATAAAGAAGAACATGGGGAGAAACACTTGAGAAGCATAGCGTGAAATCAAGGGCCTTTCCATTCTTCAAGTTACGCAATGCACTTACGCAGTGCTGTCAAAGCAAAAGTTGATTAGTGAATGCATGCTTGCATGCATTTAACTTCGACAGTCGCCGTCCTGATTGACTTCGAAGTCAGTAGCGACGTATACTTTATCGGCAGACCCAGAAGAGTTGGCATATTCCTGACGACTTGAACGAAAATTAACTGCTGTTTGATTACTCCCGTTTCGAACCCAGTTGCATCATCAGGAACTGAACCGAAAGGTAAACATCAGAAACTGAATCAAGTTCAGTCAAGCATGCAATGTTCAGACAAAACGTTCTACATGAGGCTAGAAGCAAACTCATATGTTTCTTTCTGTTATTGATGTAAAAGTTGTAAAGGGGAAGTAAATTCGCCATCGGTTCACTTTCAAGTTTTACTTGCTGTCCAAACAAAAGTTGCAACATTGTAACTTTAATGAATTGTACCGAGGTATCCGTTTATTGTGTTCCAGTTAGCTTCAACTTCAACTATGGCTTGTGGCTATAGAAATATCTTGGGCATCAAGTACAGAAGCAAAGTAAATAATTCAGTACATAATAGTTTTGCCGGTACACCGGTAAAAGACTTGGAGAAATTAGTTGCAGGAGCTGACAAAGGGGGAGTTGGATTATGTGAGCCCTGAGGCGTTTGCTCTTTTGTGCTTTTTCTTTTGATGAGGGAAGATCAGCAAACAAATGAAAAGTACGAGTAGTGATGGCTGTTGAGTGACGTAAGTTGTAATTACGTGCACGTGGTTTTGTGGTCCCGGCAGGGTTTTATTCGGGGTTTCAATTTCAATTACGTTTGTCTGTGTACAGCTAGAATTTTCATGTCGAAGAGGTCCTGCTAAAATTGTAAATAAATGCTGTACCTATGCAGTTTTATCAAGTTAAATCTGGTGCATACAGCAGATCGGCACGTTTCGTATCTTCATAACGACGACATGAAAAATAACCAACAGTTATTACGTGAAATGCTTACTTCTGCATATGTACTGGATACCGGGTTGGATTTGGTATATATATAATAAGGATTTTGGCAAGTAAACAAACAAAGGGATGTACACTGCAACCGTAATTGTGATGAGGGCTCTTATTGTAAAAATACAAGTTGCTTTGTTCCCTTGTTTGGTTTGCCCAAGGCTGTATGCATTTCAGCCTGCTGTACACCAAAAGCCAAATTTGAAATAACCACCGCCATGTTTTCATAAGACCGGCATCATCGTATTAGCTTCTATGCGGGCATTACTATTATATCTTTTTGGGTGTTGTTTATAATATGCATGAACGGCGCCAACCAGGCTACGGCTGAACTATCAAAACTGTGGAATGAAATCCCCAAATCTTTCATTTCAAGCTCCTGCTATATTTCGTGGATGTTCAGGCAGGAAATGAGCACTTAAGGCCTAGATTTCCTTGACTGGTTCTTTGCTACTCAGGTTCTAAGTCAGCCACAAAAACTTTTTGAATAATAGGTCAAATTCAAGATGAATGAGATTAAAGTATGATAAAAGACAAAGTTTTTGATGGGTTTTCCTGTGAGGAGGATTTGGGATGCTCAAAACGAGAAAACTTGTTAATAAAAACACATAAAGCACGCAATTCTGACACGTTTCATGAATTTCGCAACAATTTTGGTGTCTTTCAGTTTGTACGGTTGTATACGAGACAGGGAAATGAAATTGCAACAAAACTTTAGCGGTTGAAATATTCTTAACTCGGTCGAATGAATTCATATGGCAGTAGAATAGTAAAAGGTGCTCAACGCAACTGCTACGCTGAAATGTGTGTGTAACTAAAGTGAATAATTTACGCACCGCTGATTGCGCTGAAAACGAATTTACTAATTTACTGATGTAATAGCTAGGAACAAGGATGCCAAAACTTGGTAACCAGCTGCCTGGGAATCTAGCATAGCAGTACGTAAAAGTATCACAACACACAATATCAAGGTACTTTGTGGAAGTACGTTAAATATTTACATTTTGAAAATGGCGAAAGAACAACTACTCGGAGCATATGGCCTAACAAGACTAGAGTGCTTTTTCTGTATGGTGAAAGTCGTTCAAAATCCATTTGGAGCCAAGTTGGTTGTGGAGATTGACTCGGTTAAGGCCATGAGCAAAGCTTTTTCTTCTTAATTGTATGTACACATATTGAAGCTCTCATAAGGGACTCCATTACCCTGCTTGTGGGATGAAATGTCTGGTCATCAACTTGATGGCTATGGAAATATTGAACAAGGAAAAACAATGAATATTGATGCATTACGCCGTACTTGAAAAAGCTAGAATTCCGTTTCTCTTAGCTCCCGCGTAGAAGATCAACGGCAATTCTTATGTTGGAAACGCTTCTACTCTACTTGATAAACTTCAACTAGCGTGCACTGATTTAGTCCGATAATAGAAAGCCAATTCTTGGAGAAGCAAGAATTTTTAGAGCGTGAAAAGTCAGAGGAAAAGTGTGTAGGAAATGAGGCGAACGTGCGAGTATTTATACCTCGTTCCAGCGTCTTCAATGGGAGATCTCAACTGATTTTTATTGAATCACTCACCACCACAGTCAGTATGCTTCGAGGCAAGACGTGCAGACAGACTCGGACGGATTACACAAAAGGACCAGTGGGTATAAAAGAGACTTTTAACAAATTGCTCTTATTAAATTACATGAGAGCAAGTCTGCGAATAGGCCTTCAGAGAGGGAGGAAGAATTGGAAAGAAATCGAGTCGATTCGGCCGGAATAGGAAATGGAACCAACGATACTGTATATAGGTACATAGTCACAAAAGAAGCTGAATCTAAAGTAGTTTTTTTTGCACAATAGAAAAAAGTAACCAAAGTTATCCAGGCATTGGTGTTTTCCCCGGCTGGTCTTTCGAGGTTCGGTCTTAGGGAGCAGTAGTAGTATCTACTAATAGACTGAAAACTTATTGTACAATTTGGCCAACTTGATTTTGTATGGCAGCAAAATCAATCTGTAATTCAAATCCAGCGCGAAAAAATCAAATAATCTGATTCCTTGGTGGCCAAGGTTACTTGAAAAAAATAGAGCGGAATTAGGTTACTCATTTTGAGTTCGGAGATAACAAAATTTGCAATCATAGAAATTGTCTGTTCATTTTTAGCCAGCAAATTTTTTATCAACTGCATCCAAACCTTCTTGTTGTTGAAAGCTGCAGCTCGGTTCTATCGTCTGTTGCTGTTGTTTGTAATGCAACTGAAAGGGAATCCCAAGTACATCTCCCCGCTTGAATTTCCCTGGAGAATCGTAGCGTAATTTTTAGCTGGATGTTGCTGTTTGTCTCCTCCTCATGTAATTTTCTTGATGTTGTTTATAGGAAACATGTGGATTGGATGGGACGAGGAGTCGGATCCGGTTAAGATTGCCTTCCAGTTCGACACTTTCCGCAAGTTCTACGAAGTGTCCATCCATGTGAATAATTTCGTCTCTCAAGGTGCTCAGGTAAGAAGCTTTTTTGTAGCTCATCCGTCAGGAGTTTACGTGTCCCTCTGCAGCAATCCTGTATGCTGCAACGAAGCGAAAAATCCAGGAAAAATCATGACTCCGCTGCCACCTTCCCAAATGTCCAGAGTTCATCTTAATTATCAGTAGAAAGAAAGAACCAAAGTCAGCAAAATGGCCGAGGTACAAGAAGAAGGAATGGGAGGCAAGCATTTAACGTTAAACAACCTCCGGCTTCTAGAACAACCTTTTCTGCAGCTTCTTCTTCTTCTCTGGGCTACAAAACTAAGGACAGCGACAACAAGGCCATAAGTCTAAATTATGTCAAAGTGCATAATACAAAGGCATTGTATTGCAACACTATTAAGGAAGATGAACTGCGAGCTATCATTGCAGTTGGTGCAATATTTCCTCAAGATTTATATACTTGTCCAATATGTCTAAAACCCCTGGAATTTTCTTCACAACAAAGATAAAAAGATCCCCAATTTAACACCATTGCTGTTTGTTGCAGGTATTCGAATCCGTGGACGTGTTCTTCAGCATGGATGGCCATAGGTTCTCCGAAGTCCCACTTGAATACTCACCCAAAGTGGACCTCAAGAACGAAACTGCTCAGTTGATAACGATCGGTTTGCAGGGCAGAATTGCCAGTTACGTGCGAATGGAGTTTCACCATTCGGATCACTGGCTGCTCATCAGCGAAATTATGTTCCATTCCGGTAAGTTCCAACCCTGCAGTTTCTTTTCCAGTGCTTTTAGAAGAATCCTTTAAGATTTTTAGAGAAGCTTGAATGCTAAAAAGAAAAAGATGTTGCAGAGACAGTAAAACCCATTTGGGCGTGCGTTAAGCGAAGAGAAGTTGGATTCCATTACGCAGGAAATATTAGCCACTAATGACCCAGTAGTGGTGATGGAACGAGGTTGTTTTCTCCAGTAGTTTCTTGTGGGAAAAAGGGCAGAGAGAAAAGAAATAAGATTATTTGATTCCCTCAGACACACACATGTATTGCATGCCTTCGCCGACTGATAGATTTCTTGCTGATCGGAAGGAGAAACTGTGTACTTGTGTAGGATGCGTGGCCAAAATAATTTCAGGAAAGGAAATGAACAATGGTCGAGGCAGTCAGGGCAAACATGTATAAATCAAAGGTTCGCCGAAATAGATAAACAAACGCAAGAAAGCTTTGGAATTTCCTCATAGTCTGGTTTCCAGATACGTGTAGAAACAACAAACAATCTTTTATATGGACAGGTAATTGATTGGGATGGAGAGAAAATTGCGCAATATCAGGCCAAATTTGGACGGTAATTATTACGGCTTGTGATGAATTCGCAATGTTGGAAAGGAAGGAAGGAAATAAGGAATAAAATAGTATTGCATGATCAATATCAATAAATTTGAGAAAGCCTTCTTTCAGAAAAGATTTCTTGCCACAATTCTCCAATATGTGGAACAGAAGTCTATAAACTAATTTCTTTGATCCTGCAGATATCTTTACTGGAAATGTAACGGATGAAATTCTCGCCTACAACTTTTTACAAGATGGACCAAATGACAAATCTATTAGAAATAATAATAAAAAGGGCGATAATGGTAAGTCGTCTAGCCAGCCACACGTTATCTGACAATACAAATCCCAAAGTCACATGTAACAAACAAGCTATTTTTCTGTAATGCAGGGAAAGCGTCAAACGTTAATGGATCCAGGACGGGAACAATCGTAGGCTTAATCGCAGGATCTTTGTCAGTGTTTGCGCTCCTATCTATCGTGACGCTTGTGTGTTATGTAATGCGACGTAATCGGCGAAATACAAAGCTCGTCGGTGTCATGGGCATGACGCCCAAAAGCATGTCGATTGGCTTGGGCTGCAACGATCTACATCACCATGGCGGCAGCGCCGACATTTTCAAAGACCCGCCTAACGACCATTACCACGGGCAATATAGCACGACGAGCAGCAAGCTAAACGGAGGCACGGCGAACAATGGAAAAATGACCATGGGAAAAATACCACTTTGTGATTTGAAACCCGTATCAATAGGCAGGAGGGAAAATAATGACGACGATTCCATGTACCACGAATTGGTGTTTGGAGGAATCAACAATTTAAGGGAGGAAACTGGACTGAATAATACGAGTCGCAAGAATAATACCAGCAAGAAGATCAAGTACTCGAGGGTTAATCATGGCGGCGACTTCAACGGTAAGAATTTTTTAATTTTCAAAGCTTCAAAATTTATATGATTTTGCAATCCTCCCATCGTTTTCCAGAATTCCCTACACTTCGGAACCTCCACCACGAAGACCTCAATTACTACCACCAATCGACCCCTTCGACCCCAGCGAGCAAGCAAAAGCAGACCGCTACACTGTTGAACGGCCTCGTACCAACGCTGAGACAGGGGACTTCATCCTCAGCAGCAGCGTCTCCAGCGACCACCAATACCACTCAACTGTACCACTTACCCATCGACCACCAATACTCGAACGCTTTCGCTCACCAGCAGCAGTACCAGCCCTTCGCTTCTCATCATCATCCTCTGCATCATACGCTTTCGTCTTCAAAGTCCCTTGGAGGAAATGGCAACGGGAACCTGAGCTCCATCGGCATGTCCGTGTCGAAAGGACAGCAGCATCCAACAATTTTACCCAGTGTCTTTACGACTTGTTCAAGTAGTAAATCGTCATCGGCGTTGATGGCGGGAAATCCACCACCGCCACCGCTGCCTCCCAATTCGGTCGGTTACTTTCACAGTCCGCATCGGAGTCGACGGAGCGTGGGATCTAATTTGAAGAATTGCGCCGAAAGTAATTACTACGCTGCCACTGATATTTTTCACGTGTCTGATAAACACTTTGATAGGTTTTAGGTTAGTTTTAACGAGTTTTCACCAGGCAGAAAAAAGTCAGCGTGTTCCAGTCTTCTCATATCCTGAAAACTGTGCGTATTTGTTGTAGTAGTGTGTCAACTGTAAAAACTGTTTTAGACCTTTTTCATCTAATGTGTATGTGGCTCGTGCGGATCAAAGGACAAGTTTGATAGTTGCCAAAACTTTTTCACAAAACTGTTTTTACTGTTTGTTTGTATACCCAAGAAGCGTGTGTGTGCATGTAAGGAAAGTGGTGAAACCGAGTGTGAACCGACTTGACGACTTTGCCGCACAAATACTCAACAGACGAGCATGTCTCCAATGTTGTTGTTGCTCCTTCGGCACATCTGCCATTCTCGTATCCAGTGGTGATGTGAAGGAAAAAGAGAAAATGACATGTTTCTCCAGCCTCGTGAACTTATCTCGGTCGTGTCAGAAGACCGAGAGCCGCTGCCGACTCCGAAAACAGTTTCTTCTCCCATCAAACACAACTTTCCCAGCGCTTTCACCAAAAACTCGGCATATTTACACACTAACAAGTGTCAGGATCAAAAAAACTTTGCCCATACAACATTTCCCGCTGAGACGTCTTCAATCAACCAACCCTGCAACTTTCTTCATGTACGTTACTGCTTTTACTACTGACTAATCTGACACCAATTTCCTTGGTCCCCGCCGGAAACATTCTCCATATTATACTTTGGCTTTGACAGTGTTTATTATATCCAGCTTTCTTTATACTTGCTACAAATTATCAGCAGAGTGCAAAAAGACATCCCGCCAATGTACGTAAACATTCTCCAAAGAAGCCTGTTGCTCTTTCTTGATTCCCAGTAAAATTTGGCATAAAATAGTACGATATTCTTTCCATCGATTCTAACGCTAAAAGATACAAGAAGTGTATTTGTATTAACCTTCAAAAAGCCTAATCAGGGTTGACATATGTATCACTGCTAGTCAAAATAAAATATACTGTAGTTTCTAGTCACGTTTCAGTGTTTTGATTCCAGATTATTATATAGTGATCTACATGTAACAAGTGTTCATTCCACCTGTACCTTTTACACTTCTGCTCTGGAAGGTTTTGTCTCAAAAAATTTAACGTGAATAGATTTAAAGGGTAACACGTTAAGTGAGTATTTGAGACGAATAGTCTGCGCAAAAATCGCATCACTTTATGTATTGGATGTAAGAGTAACTTAAGAAGTTCTTACGGGCGTATTACTTGTAAGCTAATTGTGTCTCTATAATGATAATTTTAATAAAACCTCATGTACGAGAGTCTTTACAAGAAAAGCTACTTTCCAAACTCCTGAATTTTCTCACTTTGATCCTTTGTACGTCTATGGCCAATTTAATTTTCGTCCGGCACAGCCAAGCTATTCCCCTTTATTGATCCCATGGTCGTTGATGCAAGGTGCATCCGATGCAGTTTCAGCCCATCAAAGTGCATTCTCAATTTGATTGCCCCCAAAGTTACATGTAGAATTACAAAATGTGGGCGGAGAAGATCCGAAAGAAGAGAAAAGTCATTGAGAAAAGACAGGGGTAAAAGTCGGATACTTTTTCAGCCTTCTTTGCCGGAGCAATATCAAGTCAATGAGTAACAGACATTAAGGGGTGCATACTGATCAAGGAGAGAGTGAAAGAAAGTGATTGCTTTTGCACTTGCTTTCTGACTCACGTCCAAAGCTATAAAGCTACTTTACAAGGTCTACTACAATACGTTCCAGAAGCTAAAGCATCGTGTTGTAATGATTCATTTGTTAAACAAAACCGCATACTGAGTCACAAGATACAACCCTCTAAACCAGTGTTTCCAAGCCAACATAATCCTGTGTTTTCCCATCCATTTACAGTCAACTCCTCCAGAATGTTTCTTCACCATCTGATGGCATTCAAGAGGCTTCTAATGACGTTAAGCTTTCACTCAAATTATGACAAGGGAAAACAAAATGAACATTGAGCAGGAGCAACTGATGCTCAAAGATAAATGCAAGGAAGCGTTGGAGCTTGAAATGGCTTGCATAAACATATATCGGACTCGTTGCAACACATGCAATTTTCCCATCTTGAGCTCTCTCTCGTGGCAAGGGTAAGAAAGAAAATGATGGTTAAAAGAATCTTTTAAGCCACAACGGGATTCAAGATAAGTCAGATGGCCGTTTCGAACACATGTGGCCCTCCCTGGAGTAGCACTGCCTGAGAGAAGGAAGGCCTCACAAACAAGGGGAATATTTAAGTATCCATATTGTTATATTACATTCTCCAAAACAAGACATGATTCATACCGAAGAAAACACAGTTGTGGCGTGGGTGAAAGTCAGTTCTTCAGGAAACACTCCACTGGCTCCTCCAAAAGCATACACAACTTTAATCAGATAATTACATTTACTGAATTCCTTGAAACTACTGCACCACCACCATCATCCATCATGACCACACGATCAATGATGACTTGACACCGTTTAATCAACCGACTAATCCCACATCGATATGCAGGGTCACGAAGGAATGACTTTGAGAAATGCACCAAAACAAGACTTATAGCCTCACAAAATTTGCCTCTCTTAGTCTCCTGCAGTTTTAGATTAAGAACAGATGATGTTCGTTTTCAACGTAACCTTGAAAACGAGAGAAATTGCTCGAATGAATCCGTGCGTATTCGTTCGTGCTTGCCAGGGAATCAGCAAGATTGAACAATTTAATGGTGCAATGAAAAAAGCATTGGGAATTTAATTGAGGTTCGAGGATGAGTCACTACAAATGTGACTTTCCCTTTAATGTTCCTTTAGCCAGTTTCTCCTCTTGGTTCAAGAATATTCCTTTCCTACGTTTACAGGGCCACAAAAAGCATCCGTGTGTTTTCAAATGTTCTTTCACCCTCTCTCTCTCTCGTTCAGTCCCATTGTGACATTAAACCCTTGGGATGCACCACCGAAGTCAGCTTGACAAGAGATGGATAGTGTGAAAATATCGTTTCATTTAGTCATTCCCTGTAGCAGCATTCAGCAAAGAAGGGACACGAACATAAACCGCCGTGACCGAATCATCTCCCTTGGATTACAGGAATTTCTTGTTCGGTTCAAGTGCTGTGGAATGATGTAGCCTGAGCTCCAGAAGCGACCCTGTAATCATACCATTTTCGTCTTGCAGAGAAAGAAATTGTTTCCATCTGGAAACATGCATGAAATTCAAGGGAAGGAAATATATATAAATTATGCATGGATGAGAGAAAACACACACATGTAAGTGTAGCACGTTTTAGCTTCCAAAGTGCAAGTGGTTTCGGAACATCACGTACAGAGGCTTAATCTGAAACGGATGCAACAAAATGCGTGGATCAACCCTGTGTAGTGTAAGGGGGTGAGTTTCAAAGATCCAGAAAAAAGTACATATGTAGTGGCATTTGACCAATGCTTTCGACAGTGTTAATGATGCTGAAGCTTCCAAGGTCCAGATCCAGATACACTTTGGACGAAAAGTGTACAGTACTGTGGTTATACGACAGAAGAAGAAACGGTAACGGATGGGGATTCGGAAAACACACCCTCAGAATATAAAAATTTGCTTTCACCCTTGTGCATTCCTGGAACGAGATTCGTCCGTAGAGAATTGCATTCCACGCAATATAATCAATATTATTGCTCTTAATAAAACATGAATGACTGATTGTTGCTGCCACGTAGACGTCTTTTGGTATCACGTGGTAATGATATCTGATATTGAGGCTTCACTGTAGAGCTTGTGGAAAAAATAGTTCAATTTCTTGAGATGGAAAGTCTCGTTAATTAATTAATCCAGAATAGTAGCCCTAGTCACTTGTGAAATTCAGGAGAACTCAGATCCGCACCGGCGCTACAATTAATGATGTATGGCGAAGGACCCTTACTCCAGTATTCACTTTGAACAATTCTTGGTTGTCACCAGTCCAACAAAGAAAAAGAAAGCAAGTAGACAAACGACAAGGCGCTTTCGGTAGACGGCATGGAAAGATGTTGATATTTACACACCGAAACCTTCGAAAGAACCACGAAATTTGGAAGAAAAAGACAGATTGGTCCACAAAAGAATGCTGCGCTCTTCTCGAACATCAGCTGACCAAATGCACAATCTGTGTACGTGTCTGACAAATACCAGAAGCTGAATGACCGATTGCATTTTGCTTCATCATACGATCCAGGGAAGGAGACGGGAGTTTTAGACGACGGTGTTTCACGCTTTCTTCTAGAAAAAGCTTTCAGCAAGACAGTACAACTTGAAAGTAAAATGGATGAGTTTCGTTAAGGAAGATGTACTGGACACGAGAGCCACTAGCGGTTTTAGGCAGCCATTTTGAACAAAGACGTATTGGTCAGTCCTAAGAGGAGCTGTTGAATACATCACAGAAAAACATGGAAGAATGCATATTCATCAATACCAGGACCTGAAATCTGTACCGGAAAAGCTTATTCGACAAACCTGGTCCGCCTGTCAAATTCGAATGTGGAAATACGTCCTACTCAAAACATATGGCGTAAAAGGGATGAAAGAAGGCGATGAAAGCTACTTGGACCAATTCATCCTGTGAAAGACTTGAATAAAAGAAGACAGAAATCTCTCGGGTTGTTTGGTCTTCTAGAATATCTCAAATTTTGGCTAAATTTCATAGAACCGTGACTATAGTTACTCGTAGCTAGAAAATAGACGAAACGGATAAGAAATTGGCTCAGAAAGCTTTTGCAATATTTACGAGATAAGTAGATGGTAAATCAGGCAAAAGGATAAAGGAAGACGAAATCTGTCAGATAAATAAAACATGGGAAACAAATCTCGTCCTCACAGGTAAACAAGATTACCGGGGATCGAGCTGAAAGAAGAGAAAATATATTTTCTCTAGTCCCGCCAGAGGACGCTTCAGTTAGTCCGAGCGCTTTGTATTGTTGAATACAGTTACCTATTTTAAAATGGTCAGTTTTTGTACCCATCGAAGATGATGGACTGGACATCTTTTACGTGCTCTCGGGTTTGAATTTCTAAATGACAGATTATTGTGACTAAAAATGTTACCAGGATTTTCATGAACTTTTCAAAAGTGTTTGAAAATATATACATCGGGGACTTGTTAAATTTACGCATAGATTGAAGATATCCACTAGCCATTTGCCATTCCAGTCAGTAAAAGTTGGAGCCTAACGTATTTTCATGCTGAGACGACCGATTTTGCGTGAGAAAAGTCCCAAAACACCCAAACGTTCTCGAACTCGAGAGTGAACGCTCGTCGAAGTCTATCCTTGCTTTGTGTGTTAACTGGAGAGTACCCTCGACGAAATCGCCCCTTGCATGATACCTTCTCAATCGTTTTGCATTACAGTGACCAGTATTAATCCTTTGGGGGGTCACCAGTCAAAGACAGCGTGGTCGAGACAAGAACAAAACGGGGTGTGAACGTTAACATACGGCAAAATTTGTAACGTCCATTCGAAGTGAGCAACTTTAAAATTTCAAGTGGGCTGCAAATGCTTCCAGTTTCCAAAGACGGCACAAGTCGAAGACGGACACAATTTCAAAGACTTGAGCTCATTGAAGTTTGGGAGTTTGACGCGTAGAGACGCAAATGAATCTGTTCTTTGAAGCTTGTTTCAAGTTACTGTTAAATTAGACAAACTGTTGGGTCTGAACTTGAACGTTAATACTTATTGACTAAAATTTTAAAATATTTTGGAGATCCTTGTGGGGCTTGAGCGTTTTCCTTTGGTGGTCCTGTGGTGTGAGGTCAGGTCGAACCCGATCAAAGACAATGGCGGACCCGGTAAGTTTTAATCTGAGTTAATTTATTTTGAACGTTGAATTTCATTTTTACGTTCGAAACGAGTTTCCATTTATATTCAATATTAGCTGTCATACAGTTGACGCTGCACTGTAGTAGATATTCAGGTTCTGAATGATAAAATCTTATGTAGCATGGTTGCATGCCGGAGAAATATTCTTGTTGAACGAACAAATAGTGTACAACTTGGATGTCGTTTGGTGTGTTGTTTCGACTTGATAGTAATTTTTTCTCCATGCTGATTTCAGGTCGACAATCCACCTAATGACCTAGACCCACCCGATGACGTCCCTCTGGACCACCGTCTAGTATGCAGACACTGCCGCGGATTCCATATGGTCACTTCAGAGCCAGAAATCATCCAGATTCCCAACCCGGAGACCGTAATTATTAAACAAGTTCTGATGGATCGGCAGCATCCGGAGGTTACACATGACGTTTTTCAAATGCCTTTGATATTAATAATATCATTATGATATTAATATTTAATTAATATTCTGCCTTGATATTTTGCAGGCCCCAAGTCCAGTATGCGACCAAATGATTTCCGTTAATGAGCGTAGAAAGTTTCGGGAAGCTGGGACACGGTATCGTATACCCACTAATGAAGAGATTGCAGACTTTGAACGCAACAGCTTAGCTAACTCAAGACTCCGTAAAACCAGCAATTATTCAATTCGAATCAGGAATATGGAATCTGCTCGGAAAACAGCCCGCAGAAAGCTCTTCCCTCCCAATCCGAACCCAGAACCACCTCCGATAGTACCAGTACCAGTGCCCGTGATCATTCAAGAACAGCTTCATAACAACAATCCGGAAGGTGACAACTTGGTGGTACCAGTAGTTCCTGTCAATGTCGTTGTCGAACCAGTGGATCATGGTCGAAATAATGCACCACCAGTCGCTGTAGAAGTCGAAATCCCAGTAGATATTGATAACACAGTCCCGGGTCCTCCACCTGACATCGACTTCGGAGACGATCCTTTTCCAGGAATTGGGATGGATGATCTAGTAGGACTGGACTACAACGAGGATGTAATACTGCAACCAAATGACCTTCAAAATGTCCGCGTTGAAGAGCCAGAAGTAGGAATCATAGATGGCGCAGCAGGCGGAGGCGGAGGAGAGCTAGAGAATCTAAATGTACCAGAAAATAATGTCCAACCTTTACCACAAGACCTCTTAATTCCTCAGCCACTGGAAGGCCATCAAGTAGTCATTAATCCTCCCGATGGAGGTCAAGAAGAGATTGTAGCCCCAAATTCTCCAGAGCTTATCCAAGTTGATGTCGACCCAAACTTGTTGGTGTCATCTCCTTCACCTGAACCAGTAGTTCCGGGTCCGTCTAAAAAAACTAAAGCTAAAACTAAGAAGGACAAGGATCCATTGAAGATCGGGACCAACTTGTCGCCACATGTAGTCAATGATGCTATCAGGAAGCTCAAAGGTGAAAACGTTTGGGATAAAACATCTAAAGAAACTCATTGAAAGAATTTTTGAAAGAATAACTAATTGAAAGAAAGAACTCATTGACATGTTCAGAGCCGACATGGATGCCTGCGCCCTGAAAAGTTTGAAGAGGAACTTCCAGATGATCGCTGATTCGCCAGACCCCGATGAAGTTTATTTTTCCGAACGCCGACGTGAAAGTTTCCAATCGAGACGAAAGCGCGGAAGGTCCGAGTAGGATATTCAGCCAGCTTCAACTGTTGTACCTCGTAACAGTTATAAAAACTAACAGACTTTTACATGTATTTTAGTGCTAGTATAAATCCAGCTAGTCATATGAATTTTTGCATGTATTTCTTGTTCGTCAGGGAAGTCAAGTCTTTTTTCTTACCTCTTGAAGTATATATGGTATGTATTCGTTTTTAATTATACTTGTATACACATATTTATAGCAACAACAGTTTGTTCAAGTCGTCAGGGTGCTAATACCGTGGAATCCATTTTGCAGACAAGCTAAAGCGTAGTTATAGAACTTTAGGAAACTCTGTGATACCTGAGACGTAAGTTGTGATAAACCGCATGTTTGAAGGGCTATGAATTCAGCGAAATATTGTTCGACTCATTTTTTGCACATGTCAGAAGCTCAGTCAGAACGCTTTGCAATATCTATGAGACAAATAGATGATATAAATATCAGGCAAAATTTACCAAAAATCTGTAGAGTAGAATACATTAAACAGAAGACAAATCTCGTTTCCGTTGTTAGAAGTGACATTGAGACATTGAGATATACATTTTGTATTTTCACCAGGAAACGCTGCAGCTCCGCCTTTAGATACTGTTGATACTTTTTAAATATTTCATGACCTTCAAAGCATATTGTAAAGCAATAGCAGGGAAGTTTCGACCGACTCCTTTCAATCCTTTGTCTAAAAATCCGCAAACACGAAACGCAACCGAACCAGCATCCAATCCTTGGCTCCAGTTCCATTCATCAAATACAATATTAGTCACGCCTCCGGCCGTGTCGTGAATTTTTAATGTCTTGGTTGCCTTCAACGGCTTAATGCAGTTTATGAATCCAATGTAATTTTTCGTTTACCAAGCTGCAACACTCCGTCTGCTAAATGACACCAAACCAGAACCATTAGCGATATTAATATACATGCATGCAACAAACCGTCGTCTAATTCACTTTTCAGCCTTTCCTCCTAACTTGCCTTCATCATTTTAATCGTCCCTGTCCAATAATGTGTAATCTGGGGTTTTGTATGCGTATGCACGGTTGACGTCGACTGTTTCAATCCCTTCTTTCCCGTATACTTAGCCATCAGTTGTCACCAACCAGCGACCAGCTGGAAGTACATTTTTAATGTTCCATTCGTATCCTCTGGTGGTAATTTAAACCAGTCTTGATTCTCATTGCTAATTCCTGTTGTGCAACATGCACGTGCAACTTAATCGTAATCCCGTAGAAAACAAGCCTTTTATTCAATCAACGAGATTTATCGTTTCCTCCCTTGAAGCGAGATTCAAAAGCTATGATTTGGAGCCGTTATCGGACTAATTTCCGAAGCTTGCAGCCAACAAAATTCCCAAACCTAAACTATACCTTCACAGTTTGACAATTTGACAGTGGACGTGTTTATCTCTATATGGTGCGATATTGGACGCTGGAGAATGATGAAAATTACCCGGGTTATCTTATGGCATATATATAACACGGTGATTTATTTCGGCGGTCCAAGGATGAGGGATAAAACATGATGAATCAAACCACCCTCCTCCGCCCATATCATTCCTTAATTCCGTCCATATTCACAAAGTGCCTGCTTCGAAGAGAGGGTGAAAATACCCGGGTAGAATTTCATATGTCTCTCTTCTCTAGAGTCCTGATCCCGTTGTCTCCTCCTCCTGCCACTACAAGGATTTGCTTCTACGACGACTGGGGATACCCGGGAGAAATGATCATTTATATATGGCCTTCCGTATCATCATCATCCCTTGATGCTCCTGTAAGGGTAACAACGGGGGCTTTTATACACAAGCCTTCTGCCACGCTTGTAAAAGCGCAACGAATTTCAAACAGGATGGATTTATGTATTTGGTGAATTCGGTGAATAAAAAGTTTTTTACGGATCAACAAACAGCCCCGTGGTGCAGCAGTATAAAGGCAAAAGGTGGGGGAGAAAAGATACAAGAATATGCAATAACAGCAAGAGAAGAAGAATAGTCCCCATGCAAATATTAAAAAGCTCAGGTTGTCCCGTTAATGTTATTAAAAGGCATAAATTAAAAGAGATGTTTGTTGCCTGGCAGGATTGTGACTTGAAGTTCTTGTAAATTTTGCCCGTGGATTTTACGAAGGGCAAGGGCAAAAGCGAGTTCTTTTTGCCGATTCGATTTGGGTTTGATATTGATGCATATTTTCTGACATCATTGAAAGCAATTTTAAAAATTACCAATCCTGACGTCATTCATGAACGTGCAAGCGTCAAAGGAGCAAATTTCCTCTTCAAAGTCGTTGTGTTAAAGCAAGCGAGCCGTAAATTCGCAAGTGCAATTTCGACTGAGAAATTCCAGGTGCTCCAGTGAACGAAATGACGATAGACACGCAATTCATAGTGCGAATGTATGTAACAAGTCGCCAACTTGTACAACATTTCAGTAAATTTGCTATACTCCAGTGTGTAACCAGAAGGATTCTGCAGCGTTTATATTTTATATTACGTGCGCTATAACGGCTTCGGCGGAGATTAATGAGAGAGATTTCTGAGAATTCGCGAGAATCACATTGTTATGCATTGTTCCGAACCAGCCAATAACTCTTAAGAATGAGGAGATTCCCACAAAATACTAAGCTTTTTTGCTCCTTTGTTAGTTATCAACAAATTGTGAACTTGCAGGCTTAAATCTCTTGATAACTTTCAGTGTGGCAAACTAGCACTAGATTTGCGAGGACAGATCAATCGTATTAAAATACAGAGAAGCTGATGAGAATTTTAATTTTCGTCTGTCCGCTATAAGGAACATATAAAACAGCATAAGAAATCAGTACAAAACCAACGGCTGCAAGAGCAGGTGGAAGATGATCGCTACTTGTTTTTATTCGCAAAATGGAGAATCCTTGTTGTAACTTTGTTCCTGGTTTGTGTTATTGTGCTTGGTGTTTCAAGTAGTTGAAATTCAGTAGAAATGACGATTGAAATGTAGTGCTTTTCTGCTGTTGCAATTTGGGATCCCCAGCGGTGGATATAAAATTTTGTAACAATGAAGAATTCCGGATATTGGACGATATCAGTGTTTCTAAGTATATTGTGTGTAATTTACGGATATCCACTTCCGGATAATATAGTCATGAATCCTGACGACGATGTTGGTTTTAGTGCTATGCAAGATAGTTTTTTAATGCTCGAGCCAAAAGAGTCTGATAAAATGTCAATGAAAATGCAGGCCAAGAGCGAATTGATTTTCTTTCCAGGTAAGGCAAATTCCGTGTGAGATCAATGACAGTCTTGTTGAAAAATCTGGAAAAACTGCTGAGCTAAAGGAACGTTTTTACACTTGGATTTTTGCAGAAGATCAAGTCTTACAAAGACCAACCAAGCGCCCACGACCGACACCAGCAGAGGCATCTCTGGTTTTGCCCGAAACTAATTCTCCCGCCGTATTTCCCGGGTTCGTAGCGGGTAGCAGTAGTTCTCACCCAGAAATTCTGGGGGCGACACCATCGTCACTAAGACCCAAACTGCCTGACGAAGATTCAATAATTCTGGTCCCATCGAGCAGTTCATCTGAAGAACACGACAGAGAAAAGACTGAGAATGCTGTGATTGGGCAGCAGTTGAGCATGTTTGTTGCATGGCTTCAAGACAAAGGGCTTCCTGAAAATTACACCGATCCTACAATAGACATCAAGAACATTAAAATTGGCAATTTCGCCCTGAGTACTGGGCAAAGGCTCAAATGTCCACCGCCAAAAGTGTGGCTCCGAGGAGAGTGTGTTTATGTTGCTGATTTTTAATTATGTACTGATCTTTGTCATATAGTCGATGTAGAGATTTGGCGTTGCGAAATTTCAAAGGACGGACGTCAATAAAATTATTTTACAATTTCAACCTCGCATTGTGAAGATTTTTATTAGGTTGCGAGCGTTCAAAATACTTGTTTTGGGATTTCAAATTCAGTCTACTTTCATAACTTCAGCGAGAAGCTCACTCAACACCAACAATGGTCAAAATGTGTACTGTAAAATTTCCTTCAATTCTTGTACTGCTAGTACTGGCCCTGGCTTTGCACCAGTCAACAATGGTAGTGAACGGAGGAACCCGAAAGTTTGCCGAAGATCAAGTCCTTCCAGAACTATTCCCACTTCTTGGTCTCGGCGGTCCGGTTCATCATCGCCTCAGCAACCGGTTCAAGGCGGTGGCTTCGCAGCAAAAGCTGGCCTTCTCCGAATTTTCCAGGCATTCATCAGAGGACGATGAAGACTTCGAGGATCAAATTGAGACTTCAAACGGCCAACCCATAACTGAACTTCATCATCGCAACAACCAGCTTCATCAAGTCCTATCAGACTCTGGAAGTGCAGCAGAAACTCATCAAGTTTTTCTGCAATCTGAGAGATACAAAATGTACGGAAATTCGACTGATGACGAAATCGTTCAGATAAAAAAGGACGCCGTGATCAACCAGCTGTGGGGTGGCGAGTGTGGGGCGGACGATTGGATGCGTTGCCACAATGTCAAAAGTTGGGGATATCTCGAATACCTGGAAGATGGAATTCGCAAAAACTTTACAATGGAGTGTGATACATTTCATGCAGTAAGGTTTTCTTAATTTTTGACCTTGAGCTTTAGTTACAAACAGCAAAACAACAACATCATCCTCATGCCGTGTTGCATTTCAGGTTTGTATGGTGAACGGCTGGACTGTGAATCGATGTCATTTACTTTGCATGAGCAGGTGTAACAGAGGTAGGATTTCGCAAAAAGTTTTTTGACCGCTTAAATACGTATAGGTTATCTATGATGAAAGCTTATTTTATCATTATTTCCAGAGCTGCTCTTCACAAATCGCTACGACAATTGGGTCAAGCATGAAGGAAGTTGCGACCCCGTCTCCAATAGAATTCCAGCTACAGGATAAACTTTTTCCTGCTGCAAACATTGATATAATACTGATATACACTTTTCTTAATCTTTCAGTAATTACTTGGTTTGATCAATAAAATGTGAGAAACTATGAGATGCACTTTTGCCCTTTCAGCAAAGTCGTAAACTCCTACATATTGGCTTGTGATATCAAAACATTCGCTATTTTTAGTCGAGAGACATTGATAGCGTATCAAGCAATTGGCGTCAATACACTTCAGACAGATACTCGCCGAGCTCTAAAACTTTATAATTTACAGAAAAGCTCTTTGATCAAGTTCAAAGAATTTTGAATTCTTCCAATTCAGAAAATCATCATGGCGGGAAAGCCGACAGTGTATCTTTTAGCAGTGCTTCTTATTTTTCAAGTCCACTTAAATTCTGCCTGCCAGTCCATGAACGGCATAAGCCGCCGAGCGGTTCTTTTAGGCCTTCAGGACAAACCGACCGCTCCACCAACGTCTCCTGCCCGGAAACAAATCTCCATTTTTGAATCCGAAAGCGGCTCTTCTTCCCTGGAATCCTCATCGTCTCTAGCCCCATACCAAATCAACAATTCAACAACAACAACACACTCTCACCCGCCCTCCGTTACACTACTCGACGCTTCAAAAACCTTTGTCAACGAATCCCAAAACGTCCACGACAACCAAATCAACCCAAGTGTTCGCTACACGTACCCGATCGACGTGAATGGAAGTCAAAACATCATCGCCCAATCCTTGACCAAGGCTTCAGGACCGGATTACATTGGATTCAAGCACTGCAACTCGTCAACAAAAAATTGTTCCCTGCCAAACCCCGTGCCCACCATTTCCGAAGGTTCGCCAGAAGAACCCTTCGTCGACGAAGAAGAAGACCGAAAAGTGAACAACGACTGGGGCGGCGAATGTCAGTCTTCCGACTGGAAGGCCTGCTACAACATTACTGTAATCGGAAACCGTGTTTATCCCGGACCCAATTCGCCAGTAAAGAAGTTTCCAATCGGTCCGCTGGACTGCTTCGATCCAATGGAAGCCAAGTATTTTCCATGGCTGTGTCTCAGAAATGGATGGACTGTGAATCGGTGCCATCTTTTTTGTATGAGCAAGTGTAACAGAGGTAAGCTAATTTTAAACTTGATTCGTTTACAGCTTGGGAAATCGCAGTTCCAGTAAGATCAAGTTTCTAAATTTTTGAATTATCTATTTAGATCTTCTGTACACGAGAAAATGGGATTTTTACGTCCTGCACGAAGGAGCTTGCAAAACCAAAGGCTAACAGGAAACGGAAGCTGCAATTTTGTCTGCAAAAATAGACCTGGCTGATTTAGTCCTGTAATCCTGTCATCTAATACATCAAGCATTGAATGAATATTCCGATACTATGCGTTTATTGTCCGTTTGTTCGAATAATTAGCTTGCGTGACATTAAAGCTATTTTTAACTTGACACAAAATTCACAAATTCGCTAACCCAGAATAGAAACTACTGTACTTAGTTAGTATGAAAAGTTTCTCTGAAATGCATAGTCTCAAGTTCTAAATCCCAATTCAAAATGACCAAACAGTTAATCTCGTTCCTTTCACTTTTCGCCACTGCCATTATTCAGCTCCACGGCAGCAACATTGACAAATCCTGGCTAAAGAAATCGTACGGCGAAGCTATTTTTCTGAAACCGCCGCCAACAACAACTCCGATGCCGTTAATGGCGGTTCCAGAAACTTCGGTACTTCTGGAGAACCCAAGCGAGCACGAGGCTGGAATCCAAATTAAGGTTGTGCCCATGAGAGGCGTCGAAGGCCGTGGGACCACTGCAAAACCTTCTGTCGTCACCAACGAAGAAGACAAAAAAGTGCGCAAAGACTGGGGCGGCAACTGTACCAATTACCACTGGCAGCTGTGTATCCGAAAAAGTACGTTTGGCAACGATGTCTTCGATCCTGAAACCAACAAGAAAATCGCATGGCAAATGGACTGTACCGACATTGATGAATTTCCTCCAGTTTGCCTCCATAATGGTTGGACTGTGACCCGCTGCCATTTACTCTGCATGAGTCGCCAGTGTAACCGAGGTCAGTACCGAAAATCGGAAATTCAGGACTCTGCCCAACTTGGATATTCCAAGCCTCTCATGCATTAATTTTTAATTACAGACATTACAATTTACTACGAAGATTTTGTCAAAAAAGATGGATTTTGCTAACTCCTCCAGCCCTTCACGTAGCTTAGACTCCTGCACCAAATTCCCCGTTGAAACGGTCCCAAAATTCGCAAAATTGTAGCTTCCACAGTCTTTTGAAGTTGACAAATGATTCTCATGACGTGTGCTTCTCAAGTTCGTTTCAACATGTCGAAACACGTCAGTTTGTCGAGTTTCGTGTAAGGAGACGGTAGCAACTCAGTGGCTCCCAACGCCAACTTCTCAAGCCTGCAGTTGTACTTAGAGCGGCTCTCGCCTCTCTACATTCTCCTGCCACTTAGCTCCGCGAGAGGCCGACTTATTCGCGATGTAGGACGGAAAGAAGGAGAGGCGCAACAACGGTGGCGGCAGCAGCATCATCATCATCGCATCGAATGCCTCGATTCCGTGTGACTCTTGCAGCACCACACGCAACTTTTACCAGGAAAAAGCCTTGTTTCGTCGACGAATTGGCCGGCTGAGATGGCTTCGCGAGGCCGGCGAAGAGGCAGTCTTGCCTCTTGCCGCGGCTGCTGAACGCGGCAAGGCGGAACCAAGATACCAGAGAACCGCGGATCTGAGCTTCTTTTCCCCACAATTCACCACTGCGGCTCCTGCCAACTGAGCAACCAGCAGATCCAGGCCGTGTTTCATGGCCATTCTGTGGCCTCGGCCTCCAAACGAAGAGTGGAATTCTAGGGAAAAGAGCAAGGAGACGGTACGTAGCGAATGACGTCCGCATCTCTTCCCATGTTAAAGCATAGGAAAAGTTAGGGAAGCTGGGTGCTCAGTACCGTGTCCTGTCTATGGCGCACCTTAATTCATAAGCTTACAAGTTGGTTTGTGGGTCGGAGTCGCGGACCTCATTGGGGTGGTCCGCGAACGCGGTTCAAGATGCTGTGCACTAGTAATGTAATCTTACACACTTCAAATTGACCACAAGTTTCAATGGTTGCTGCGCAGCCTTCTCGTTCAAATTACCAGGAAATTTGGCAAAAAATACATAAATTATGCACGGTTTAGGGTATGACGTTTGATAGACATGTGGTGGAGACAATTAAAAATGTTTGAATAGCCGTAGGCGACAAATACAGTGACAATTTTTACAGATATCAATTATCATAATTCATAATCACGTTATTATTATGTTTACCTGGCTGTAAAAATTATATGGTTCACTAGAAACGTTAATCTTGCAATAAATTATTACAAACAAATGTGTGTGTGTGTTTGAGACAGAATCGCTGATGATATTAATGCGTCGGTGTTGCTGGATTGATTCAGTTTGTGAATAATAGCGCCCTCGATATGTCGTCGATTACATTCACATCGTACTTGTTGATACTTTTTGCTGCAGGCTTTTCAGCAAGCCTTGCTAAAGCGGAAGTTGTTTCGGGAGGCCAAGAAGGTAACGCCACCAGGAGCGACTTCTTTTTCGGACAGACTCGCCAGTCTGGCGGCTGCGTCTATTCACATAAGTTCAGCAATGTTGGCGAAAGCATCTTTCTAAATTCCGAAAACTATCCCAACAACTACTGGAACAACTTGGACTGTCGCTACACCCTTAGCTCGCCCGAGGGAACCCAAATGGTCTTCCAATGTGA
>JAQGBJ010001451.1:0-23056 GCA_034698345.1 Sphaeridia pumilis | reverse complement strand
TATCATGGAATGCCATGGTCGCTGTCGTACACAGGCACATAAAAATATTTTCGACCTCGAGTACGGAATGAAACAGTTTGTTGCTGAACGTAATATTAACCTGGCCGGTTCTAGAAACCCCAAGCCTTTCTAGGCGGTTAAACCAACCGTTAAATTGTTATTAGTATGAAAATCATTCTATAGAACGTATCTAACTGGAAAAGTGTAATACTTGCTTCGAGCAACTAGTCTTGCACACATTCAACCGTTCATCACAGAGCGGACCAGGTCCTCGTACATGCAATTGCCCTGCGAATCTTCATGTCCGGCAAGTAACTGTTCTACTTCTTCGTCCGTGAGCTTCTCTCCTGTAAAACAACACGAAATCCATTAGTACTTCTCCCCCGACACCAACTGAAGGTTATCAAACTAACAGCAGAAGCCCTCAACTCACCTAATGTCGTCAGCAAATGGCGAAGTTCGGCAGACTGAATATAACCATTGCCATCCTTGTCGAAATGCCTCAAACCTTCAATAAAATCTTCAGCAGTTTCATTGCCTTTGTTCTTCGAAATGGCAGCATAGATCGGGAGGAAGACTTCAAAGCTGATACGCTCATCTGCGAACGAATATTCATTAGCTGGTTTACACTCATGCTCATGTTACATTACACGGTGAGCACTGGCATGCGATTTCATGAGCCTACTAGCCTACCTGGTTTATGTTGATGCGTCAATTTCTTAACATCAGATTCAGTTGGGTTTTGTCCCAAAGCCCTCAAAACATCACCGATTTGGTTCACTTGGATCTTGCCATCGCCCCGGTTGTCAAACAACTGGAAGGTCTCGACATCCTCTTCGTGGATCTGCATGGAGCCCATCGCATGATTCGCCTACAAAACACAAAATCTTTTTAGAGAAATCTCATTCCACGAAAATCCATTCTATCGCTTAACTGACCCAGCCAAAAACCTTGCCGTAGTCTGACATTACAATGTCACACCCAGTAAAATCACAAATGTAACTTTCGATGCTGTGTCACTAATGTCAAAAGATGTTTTGAGACCTCTTACCATTTTGCAACTGAGGGGTTGAATTCTTGGACAGCACCGATACCAACAATTGATTCCTTTCTAATTTCAAACACTCCTTAATTTGGTATCAATCGACGAATCCTATTATTGTCCCACCTGTAAACACAGACAATCAAATTTTACATTTTGAACACTATTTCTTTGCTCCAAGCGAAGAAACCAGATGTTCCAACAACGTTCAAACGATAAACTAACTCTTTAATTGTAAAGTTAAGAAGAAATTAAAAATTAATACACTTTTTTACCTTTCTGATGTCAAAGTTCCGCTTACTCATCTGTTCTGTTTCCTCCACACGTCAACGGCAAAACTCGTCTGTGGTGTAGTCATAGGACTGATCCGTACGTAACGTTGACGCATCTTCGAAATTACCCCTGCACGTTATGGCATCGGCATCTCCTGTCGAATTAGATGAGAACGTTGTTTACGGATGAGTCTTGCCTAAAACATTCTCTTGTTTTTGCTTTGCTTGCTTCAACAAAGTTCCACAAGGAAATGGCAAGCCTTCGTCGAAGTTTTCGCCATTGAATCATTGCCATAAAAGTATGCGGTTTATCTTGATGTAAATGGGATAAGGACATGGTGCTGTGCCGACTGCCATTAAAGGAAATGACAACAACAATGCCTTTTCTGTAGTGCGACAAGACTACAATGATTGCATCCATTTCAGTCAATAGTCAATTTACTATGAGAGTACACCCTAAATATCATACAAACGCTTCCAAAACAAAAACTTGTGTCACTTAACACTTTCAAAAACTTCGTCAACTAACTACGATATCATAACGGCAGAGGAACAGGTTGACTGAACGACTCGAAAACATTGGCGGCGAAAGTTCTTAGAGTGTCTGCTCTAGAGATATTTAGAACCCAGGGATCTGAATCATTAAGATTTGCAGGGGCATAGGAATTCATTGGCGGAATGACTCGGGCGAGTGGTACACGGACGTCCTCGACCACTTGGGTTGACAAATTGGCGTTGATGGAATCATCTTGGACCGAGATAGCGCTATCAGAGTTGTTGTTATCAACAGAGCTGTTTGCTTTTCCTGATGAGGATGAAGTTGAGTCGTTCATGCTGATCGATTGAGCCATGCTGATATCGGGAATGATATCCATGAGGCGATCCAGAAAGTTGCTGATACCGTGAGTTTCCAAGGATGACAGAAGGGAAACAGCATCTGATGACTGGAGAAGGTCGTAGGTTTCACTCATCAACTGTTCCATAAGATCCATAGGGACTTCAGCACCATACGCTGCCGGAGAAGAGTCAAAGTTGTTGTACCGCCGAAGGAGTTCCGGTGGGAATACATATTGGGTCAATGAAGAGAATGAGTTGCTGTTGCCGGGACTCTGATGGATGTCTTCCACGATATGCCACATGGTCTGTTCTAGGTCTTGAACTGCGACACGCTGTTTCAAAGGTAGCGGCTTGATAACGGTTGTGACTTGTAAAAGCAAGTACAGACACATCCGTTCCATCCCATCTCTAACGAAGTAGTCTGCCAAGTTTAAGTATTCTCTTTGGACTTCGGGTGTGATGATGGTTCGACGATTCCTGGGCCTGTCGTCGTTGGAGTTGGCTTTCTCCAGGGACTCTTGAACTGCATACCCTCCAATTACGTGTAGCTGGATTCTTATGAGCAGATTGAGGATGATTCCGCCGTATACTGAAGCGAGGACACGGGCGAAGGCTATACATTTGAGCTCGTCCCAAGTTTTGAGTTTATCGACGGTATTAGTCTTGAGCAGCTTGGTCAACGTGTCAGAGTCCAGGATCCGCTCGATGGTTCCTCGTAGAGTGGGTAACAGCGATATGAACGATGATATCGCGTTGGCGTCGCTACGGTCGAAAATTTCATTCTTCTTCATTCTCAAAAGAATTTCTCTACTTTGCGTCTCTTGGTATTCCAGGACCCGGTTTGCTGCATACTGCAAGCCGTATGATACAACCTTGATGCCGACCCCGGCGTAGACTACTTTCCTCCAATGGTTCTTAACGAGTGATTTTGCTTTGGAAAACATGTTTGCAATTTGGAACTATGTATTTTAAAGTAAAGTTGACTACTTGGCTCAGGCTTAGAACATTTATGATAGTTCGTCGTCGTTGATTGACGTTAGGGTAGAGCCTGCTGACTTCTCCAAGCGGTTTGCAACGAAATTGGTAACGTCAATGAATCTTCCAACACAGTTTGCCAAGCAAGTTTCGTTCTTGGAGTCAAGACGAGCTCCAGGCTTCTCAACGCAAATGTCCCAGCACTGTGCGTTCAAACCTTGAACCAGTTGCTGGAAATGAGGAAGCATGATCGTCAAATTTGACCTACGCAGCAAAATAATACTGAGAGTGTAATCATGAGAAGATTTATTACCTGGAACCGCTGCTTTTGAGTCTCCTTTTCAATGAAATGGGCCAGTTGCGGATCCTTTTGGAGCTCCTCCAGAGAAATACTCATTATTACTGCTCCTGAAAGAATTCGCCGGTACAATAAAATTACCAAGATGCATTGAACAAACATGTAAGATTCTTATGCAACTTTAGGAGAAAATTTCCCATACCCAACGCCAAAGTTAATAGTTTAGAATCAAATTGTTAAAAATCGATCAATCAAAATGAGGATAAAAAATTCTACTTACAAGTGAGATGGTGCTGTGAGAAGCCAAATTCGAAAGAAACTTACACAATTAATACGAATCTCAAATTTCTGCAACTTTTGTTGAAAAGCTAAAAATTCAAAATTGTTTGTTTACTTTAAAACTGCAATTGCAATTCAGAGGTCCGGCGTTCGTACAATAGGAGAAGCTTTAATTAAGCTTAAGCACGACTTACAACTCACGCTTCATGTGAATTTAAACTCTATGAGATCCTTCCAGCTACCCATCGAGATTGTCTGAGCTCAGAAAGCGCGAGATTCAAGTGTCAAGATATCCAATGTTATTGTTTCGGTCATCGTATCACCAACCGATTTTCAGGCAATTGCCGGTTTGATGCGATATGATTGGATTTGATATGAAGCAATAATGCCAAAAATGGCATCCTAGGGAAAGCAGCTTGTACAGTTGAATTAGAGTTTTAATCGGTTTGTTCCACAATACTTCGAGCCTAAACGAGGCTGGGATTCTGATTAACTCGATATCAGGTTTTCCTAGTGTTGCCAAACCCAAAATTAATTTTACTACCCCTGGACAAGGGCCGCAGCAAACCCTCGTAGAAGATGGAGCTCTTATATGAGACGAAAAATCCAGCAGCTTCCAGTTCAGCTAGAAGGTATAAAGTTTAATCTCATTACATACTGTTGACTGTCTTGTTACTTAATGTGTGTGAACCTTAAAATCTAAAAACCTTGTTTGAACTTTCAATCCAGCTCATTGGCTGCTTCATCATGGTTCCGGGAAAATCTGATGCCTCAAGACATCCCATGTCCGCTGTCAGTTTCTTACAAGAATTTAATTGCGTTCGTATCTCCATTATACCTGTTGAGAAAGCCAACACCGAAGCCTGCTCACCCGGTTTCTCAAGTAGAACCTGGTGGTGTTCATGTCTACGTCGCCGACTTGAATACTCCTTGGGATTGTTATCTGTAAATCATTTAGATTTTCTTTGAAAAGACAAGTTGTTTGTTATTATTCTTGTAAGGGGGCTGATTTGACCTTTGATTACAATATTCTAGGGTCAAGAGCAGTTCCGTCCTGGTGACAAACCTGAGTTGGTCAATTAAGGGCGATTTGTTGGTTGCTTGTGAAGATGGTTCAATTGGGATTTATGAGCTGACCGAAAACTTTCTGAACAAATGGGACCTTGTGTATGAATACTCGTTACCGGGAGAATCTGTAATTGCAAGTTGCTGGCTTCAGGTTCCGAAAAGGGTAAGCAAAAGCAGACAGACATAATGACATGATTATAATTTGGAATTTGCAGTTTGCTTAATCAAATATCTTCGTTTTTCATGAATCATGCAGGTATGTTTGAATCCTGACAGGCTTGAAAGCATGCTGTACAGTGAAAAGTATGAAATTCGTCAAATGTTAAACAAAAACGGTTTTGGAGGAAAATCTCTTGAAGGATGCCTTGTTGTGACTGCCACTGGTCTGGTGGGGGCCTTTGTAAAATCGCCAGAAGATCCGACTAAGTACCTGAGCTGTTGTGAGAAGTTGCTAGCTGTCCGTTGTCGAATCAGCTGTGTCGATCTATGCTATACCAAGGGTAATGCTAATTGTGATCGCTTGTTGTTAGATCAGTATTGAAAAATTACATATGTTGTTGTTGTATTTGCAGATGGGAATGTTCAGGTCGCCAGTAGCACCGGAAAGACAAACCAACCTGTACAAGTGAATCGAGTTAGCGTAAAACTCACGGGAAGTCGTGATAAAATTGAAATTGACGTGAAATCAGCCCAATCATTGTTTCCAACAAATGCTTCGGGTGAGTTTCTACTCTGCCTCTGCCTAAACCTATACGAATTCGGAACTGAAGACAATTAAGTTTGTTTGGTTGATCGAAACAGGAACCAGCATATCGTCTGTTCGCTTTGGAAGCGCCGTTAATACCGACTTACTGTGCGTTGGAATCACTAACGCATCTACCCACTCTAGTAGTATTTCTATTTATGAACTGGTGCACCATCCCGTGGAGTTAAAAAGTCGCTTCCAAGCAGAGAATGAATTGATTCCTGTGTTTGTAAGTCCCAATTAATTTAAGTATGAATGAATATTTTTGAAGTTTCATATCTTCATACTTTATCTTTTTGCAGAAATGGAAGCAATCCGGTCATATAGTCATAACATCGATTATAAACGATATTGCAACAGTCGCGTTGCCTATTTCCACTAGTGTTCCTTCATCTAGCCTTGGCAATCTACAGTCTGGCCACTGTCAAGCATTGAACGCAATAGTGCAGCCGGTTTTTGCACTTGCATTATCGAATGGCAGCATTCAGCTACTCAGACAGGACACATTACAAACTGTAAGGTTGCTATTACGAAGAGGAACAAAAAAGAACCTGCAATTTATAGATATTAATGTTATAATGTTCTCAGGTTGGGCTTGTGCCACCGAGGCATATCAAGCGAGAAATCGACGATTCGCCGGAGCGGAAGCAAATGAAACTCAACGGTTCATCATCGTCGTATTTGAGCTTGCGCTTCTCTTGGAGTGGATCTGTTTTGGTTGCCGTGGAGGGTAATCACACTTTCAGTGTATTCAAAGTTCATCCGAATTTAGATGCTAGTAAGTGTTTTTTATTTCTTTAAATACAGTAGGGTGCTATGTATTTCATCGTATATTTTGTTACAGGTACGGCTACTTCATTGATTGAGCTTAGCATCGTTGCAGGGTTTGATCCCTGGGATATACTGATGAATTTGCGGCAAAACTTTGTAGAAAGTGTAGTAGACCGGTTGAGCGAAACTTTTGCAAGACAACCCCCTCCAGTCCAATGCTATTACAACGTCAAGATGCTGGTCGTCAAAGCCGCTTTGTACAGGTAAATAACTTTTAAAAAAGGGCACATTCTTCAGATCCAGAACTTTACATCCAAAATCACACTTTTTATCTTACAGGCTAGCAATTGGAGGACAATCGAGAAGTAACGACCAACAAACTTTATTAACCCTGAACCTTGTTTCTGGAGCTTTGAAAGCCCTGCTACGACCAAGTGGTTTAGCAGCGAAAGATCTCGGTCCAGCCGAATCGCTATCAGGTAAAAGTCTCATCCATAGCTCTCAGTCTAAGACTTGAACAAAGCTCATTAATTTATTTTTAAAATGCAGCTCTACTAAACACCAAAGGAGAATCTCTAGCTGACGTAGACCAAGTCATTTCCCTTCTCCATAACGAAGCGAAAAAGTTCACCATTGAAACCTTCACCCTGCAGTCAGTCCAGCCGCTACTTCAGTGGTGTGCCGACTTGGCCCTGAAACTTTTGGCAGTTTTACCCGACCTGAGGCATTCTCGAACCGCTTTGGTACAACTTTACTTCCACTTAGCATCCACTATGAATCACCTAAAATTAATCAACCAGCCTTTCTATTTTTAGTGGGAAGTTTGCCGCGACTCCAAGGCTGTGAGCACCCTCCGGGAACTCATCGTCTTTATGAGAATTTGGGGCCTTCTGTCTAAATCCTGTCTTCCATCCTTCCGCCGGACTTCCGACAACGTTGACATTCTTCCTCATCTGTTTCGCCTTCTGACAAAGCTCTCGGTAGCGCCTCAAGATCTTGACGAAACGTTGATCGGTGAGCGATACAGTTACAAACATGAATCATTCAACACTTTAGCTCTCATTCTTACAGTAGCTTGCTTCATGTTGGCAGTTCTAATTATGCCGGGCTGCATTCTAACCGCTAAATATGTGCTTGCTTTGCATTTTAGAAAACCTTGTGACGTAAAGCGCCACCAAGCCCATCCCCAGTATGATATTTGAAGCTCGTAAGCTTGTCCATTTTGTCCATGGTCGTCGTCGTTAAATATTACCAACCAGTTTAGTGCTGTCTTGAATACAGGATTAGCGTTACGTAAAAGTCATGAGGAGGTTATATACTGCCAGGCTTTCCTCATTGTGGTTCAACACTCTTGTGACGGTTCTGTCCGATAAGCATTACCACTAGCATTAATGAGCCTTGCCCTACTAGAATTCCATCACGGTGGCAAAATCCAGATAAAGTAGGGCTGACTAACTGAATTCTTATTTCTTTGAACAGGATGTCAGTATGAGGTAATTTTATGGCTATAAGCAAATACATCTCGGGGGACAGGAAGTGCTTCTACAAGTGTCGTTTGAACATTAGCTGGATGGAGCTTGGTCTCATGACATCTCCCCACGAATCCGTTATCTGAAAGAACGAAAATAGTCTGTGACTTTTAGCTTGTTGACAGTTGAGCCGTGTAGTTCTTGTAAGGATGAAAGTTGTGGAAGTACAGATTTTTCAAAGATTCCCAGTGCAAGCTTTGTTGTGCAAGCCTTGAGTTTACAAAGATTTACCAAGACTTTTGAGATGCGATCAGGTCTCTCGAGTTGATCTCTGAATCGTGCTGGGCGGCAGGATGGTATGCCATTGAAGCCATTGTGCGTGTGTAAGGATTCAACGGCATTTGTGGGGCATTCGGCCGGTCTGCTGCGTAAAACGCATCTGGTTTCTACGTAATAAGTTGTGTCTGAAGAAGAGATCCAACAACCCTCGTGTTGCATTCGTTTCCCGGCTTACGGCAGGCAGACTGAAAGACCTAGTGACTGAATACAAACGTGTTCATTGTGAGTGCCGAGGGGTTGAATCTCGTCTGGATGTATTCCAGGAAAAGTCGATCGAGTTGTACACATTCACGCCAGGGTTTGTTTATACATTGAATGATCTGGAATTGTCAATCCGTAGATCGTAAATTTGTTAGTCAGAGTTGATTGTTTTGATTGGAGAATTTTGATCGCCGTGGGAAGACTCGCTTTGGAAGCCATATCAATCAAACAAAGAGTCAGCAGTTGGTCTCAGGTTGTGACATTTAATGGAACTCGAGTTGATCCGGTGGCGAATGTGTCATACAGAAAAAGCTACTTGTTTGGTGCTATAACGTGAATCTCAAGGGGCAGTTACCAAAGAATATTCGCATTAATCGCATAGGATAAAGCGCAATCGAAAGATAAATTTTTCAAAATGGGCAACACACTCAACAGTAAGTTTAAAGTTATAGTTAATTCTACATATTATACTGGAAGTTTGTTTTTGTTTTTGAGAGCCGGTCATTAGGATGCAGTTCAGGTGTTTTGATTGTTTGTTTACATTCGTGCGGCGGTATGCGTGGCTGCTGCGTTATTGCGTACTGCATGTGATATTGCAAAAGAGCAATGTATACCTGAACCGGTTTACGTGGGTTTCTTTGCAATACCAAATACCGAATCCTGACAGACTAAGAGAAGTTAGTTTCAAAGAAATTGATAAAAAACGTTGAGTTAGTGAGGATTTTACATGATTGAAAAATACAGGATAATGTGAGGTATTTTTGTTTTGGAAAGAAAAATTTAGAAATGACCGGTAATTTTTGTAATTGTCAGGACGATTGTATCTGTTGAAAAGGCGTTAATGTATTATGGCTAATTGCTTTTACTAACAGGACCATTGGAAGCGATCCATCCGCCGGCACTCCACATAGCTCAAGCGCCGATAGCGAGTCATTACGTGTGGCTATGGGTCTCATTGGGATTGGCAGCGGCAGCGTTCGCGCTTATAACGTTTTACATGTACTGTTGGGACAACGGTGACAAGGATGAAGACAGATCTGGAATGTTGGCGTTCCCGAGAGCAGATTGGCACGATGAAAGGGCTCGACGAACGGACAACATTTATGACGAAACGCCCAAGAAGGACAAGGACGATGATGTGGAAAAAGCGAAGCGAGATGACGAAGAATACCAGAATCCTGACGTGCTAATTGGAAATGCGGAACTGTTGCTCAAGTCGGCACAGAATAATGAAAATGCTCCAATGTCATTCGGAGTGGGTTCTTACATTCCGAACCAGACAATGTTCCAGTTGTCGAACGAGTCGGACCGAAAGTTATGGGCAGCAGCTGAGGATATCAAGAATCCGATAAGACAGACCTGGGTGGACGTTCATGAGGAGGATGATGACGAGGATGATCGTAAAGATTCAATATTCCATTCGTACGACATATTCGCAAAACGACGTCCGAGGAGATTGAGTCAGGATTCTGGAACGGGCGACGTGGACACGGATGGAGGCGGTGATATTTTGGATGAAAGCCCTAGTAAGGACGTGGCGGAAAGGTTGGAGAAGACGGCAGATGGAATGAAGCAGTTTGCGGATAATGGGACGATGGGATCCGAAGATGAATTGAAGCAACTTCCAGCGTTATCGAGTCCGGGAG
Source organism: Sphaeridia pumilis (assembly GCA_034698345.1). Classification (NCBI taxonomy): domain Eukaryota; kingdom Metazoa; phylum Arthropoda; class Collembola; order Symphypleona; family Sminthurididae; genus Sphaeridia; species Sphaeridia pumilis. The sequence continues at coordinate 13,114 of JAQGBJ010001451.1, read as the reverse complement.
CGTTCAAAGGATACTTGCATCTGACGAGGGGTTATTCGGTTGTATCGGATACGGAAGACCGCTGATTATGTCATGATAGGGATTCGCACTCGAGATAGATAGGCGATTATTTTTGTACAAATGATTTATAATAAGACTACGACACGATATAATAGTGAGTGAGTAGAAAGTAGAAAATGAGTGATTCTGGGAAACGGGTGGATTCTGGATGTAGGTTAGGATTGATAGAGTAGTAATAGCGACAAAGGTTAATTTTGGCACGTGTGTGTTGATGGTTGAAGTTGAGGGGTATACGAAATACGAGGATCTCCGCTGCTGCTATTGAGAAGTATTCGAAAACGTTTAATCAAAAGGTTGGTCACATGCCATTGAGTTGTTGTACAGTACGTGTGTAATTTGATATCGAAGAGGCTTGGTGGTGCTACACGAGTGCTTAATGGCTGTTTTGCTTTCTGGTGAATCGGGGAGTGGGTGGAAAGAATGCTTTTGCAATGTGTTGATTACTGGGTAAGTAGGATTTCGAATAATGTTTTGTTTGTTTAATGTTTTCAGATGAATGCTGTTTACTACCTAGTGAAGTACAAATTCCGGCCTCCACCCCATTAACTCCTGTTAAGAATCATGGATTGGCTTCGAGTTCGGTATTGTCGCGAAATACGCCTTTGCAGGTAAGAAGAGTCGGTGATCGATCTTGCTGAAAGCGGTTGAATCACCCACCCTAAACTTATAATGGAATAGATGGTTTTTGGACGGGTTTAAAAGGCTCAGGGGTGTAATAAAAGTTTGATTCTGTCCCCACAGTTTGAATTTGCATCTAATCCAATGAAGTGGCACGTAAGCATGGAAGATGGAAACGGGACTTGGATGGATGGCCTCCGGTTACTGTGGCTTGGCAAGAACCCGTCTGGAGTTAAAGTTTGCAACAGGTGAGAAAGTTATTGTAACGAAGGTAGATCTCAGCGGGACTATAATTCGCCGCTTACGCAGGGATATAAAGTTGGTGGAGAAAAGTATTCCCAAACGTGTGTTTTATATATTTCTAGATGTGGCATCGCAACCTTGATGCAGCTTCCACTTCGATCTGCAGCGAACAAGGCATGGGATAATAGATGGCTTCGCTCTTGTCCATGTGGAGGTCATTGGAAAATACCAGGGTATCTTCCACAGCCGAAAGTTGTTGACGCAGATGCTTTCCTAAATATTTAATGTTTTTGAGCGATATGTTTATCTCTATAATGTAATTTTAATGATCTGTCATGCAGATTCACAGTAATTGTAAAGGGGGAAACAGCATTCATGTTTTGAACGAGTTCATTGTATATATACCTGCGAATGTTTTTGAAATCTTTGTCAGTATTTGGTATATGTAGTTATATAGTTAATAGTATTTTTGGAACGTTTGTTATTGCATGTACCCCTTCTGATTGTTTTAATCTTCGAGAACCAAGTATGGGGTTAATCGAATACCAGGGAATACTTAACGCGCAATGTAAATTTAGACACGGATGGAAATTACTCGATTCCTCATTTACCACTTTTAAATTGTCTGTATACTGTCGAATTAGTCTTTCGGGCATGTTTTTGTCTCTACTTTATTTATATGAAGTCATATTGTAACATTGTCACCAGCTGACGTGGCAGAAGGTTTGTGAATCTGACGTCAGGAAAAACTTTTTGTACATAAGGGTTTCCGGTAGTTGAAAAACGGAAGTTTGGTTCAGGGAATGTAAAGAAAGTAGTTGCTTTCAAGTTGCATTAGTTTGTTAAACAGTTCTAGATTTTGCGGTTTCGGTTCTTCTTTTAGCAGCATTGTTAATGTTTTTCTTTTTGTTATTTTATTTTATTTGCATGTGATGTGGGAACTGTTGAAACTAGATCCAGCTCCGAGTGGAACAATTGAGTATTATGTGTTTCTAGAGTGCAAGAATTTTTTGAGTACTTGTTTTCAATTTGACTATGAACTGTAACTGTGCAATACTTTTGAATGGAAGAGGTCATGTTGTTCAAAATCTTTTTCTCGTAATAAACACTTTGTAGTACATACGCGGCTTCATGCAAAGTTTCGACTTGTCAATTAGAAACTTGTGCACCTTCTTTCCTGGAAAGGTAAAATTGTCCTTAAAATCCATTATTTTGGCATCAGTAGTGTGGTTTTTTTCAACAAAAGAAAATAAATTGTACCAGAAGCAGAGAAGGAGGAAGGCAACCGTTTATTTGTGCATACACACGCGCCGGGTTGTACAGCTTATTAGAAGAAACAGAACAGGGAAGCTAAAGCCAGAGGTTGAATATGGCAAAACTTTCACGAAACATGAGAATAGCTGGCTGTATAAATAATGCTGTGAAAGTTGGTGAAATAGAAGATTGAGGAAAGGAAACTTGTTTCGTTCTGTACAAGTTTAATATTGCAAGGCTGCTAATGTAAAGCCGGACATTTTGGAAGGCTCATGAAAGTTAACTTTTTCTCTTCCTCAAAGTGGCCCTTCATAGTTCCTGCAAAGCACGTATAAATACTGAATTTGGGTTGAAATGGAAAGATTTGTTTCGATTGGACTGTTTCAACGACTCAATTTCCAGGAACACGCTCGATTTTCGTTGATAAGAGGCTTGTCGATTCCTGAGAAATCGGTAAGTCCAACGAAATTAATTTACACTCTACTTAGAAGCCCGGCACATGTCTGATCCGACGTCTCTTGCCATACTGCAAGTGATCGATTCTCGGCCTTCCAAAAAGCTCCTGAATCCTCAGTTAGAACCAATTAGACACGACGCCCTCTGGATCAAACAGTCCTGTAGCTCCGAGATATCAGTAAATCCTTCCCTGTTTGCACGTCTTTAGGAAAGCTGCGGCAAATTGCTAACTTGAGGTTATCGTGATTTGATATGGACTGGAAATGACGTCAGAAGTGCATTCGAACTTCTCAAAGCCACAGTGTCTGGTTTTCAAGGATCGCAAAAGAGTGTTGATTCAATGCTCCAAATATCGAAAAATTGGATATTGACAGCCTCTCTCAAGCTTAACTCTCAACAAGAACCAATCTGAAAAATTGATCAGTCTGATAACTTTTCCCGAATCAGTTTCGACAGAGGTCCAGACTAAAGCCATCTGTTTGCCCACGAATTAGAGCGACTGTCTGACCTACGTAATTGCTACTAATTTTGCCAAAAGTTTGGTATTTGTTCAGAGGAGTCAAGGGATATTCTTAGATTCTGTTCATACATACGTACCTTGCCAATTGACCGAAAAGCTCACCCCACTCGAGGCAATTCGTCACCACCGAAACCTCAACCAACGGCACAATGCTGACTGACGAGGGTTGAAGTTCAGCCGCTGATGAACACCTACGCAAACTCCATTTCGACAAATGTATAAAACGGAAGGAACCTTCAGGTTCCGTGGTCAGACAACCAAGTGCTGCTTTCCTGGAGAGTAAACCGGCGCTTGTGAAGCTCTTTTCAAGTTGAAGCCAAAGTCAGCAGTGGTGAAAGCTCCAGGTTGCCCCATTTCGCCATTTACCGAGACTCACAAAAGTTGCAACTTCCGCTCTTGTACAGGTAAGCCAATTTTTAAAGTGAATTTGTGATCAAAGCCAAAACGAGTTGTAAAACTTTGCTTTTAGCATGCCAAAGTTATTTGACAATTTAAACGTGTGTACGAAACCGCAAAAATCCTATTTAGCACCATATATAAATGCCAAGGAAAGTTGGTTGGCAAAATATTTCCTCGTTTCCTGTACAAACAAGGATGATATAATACCAAAGCGCAGCAGCGTTCTTAAAGCGTGAAATTAGGACAGGTGCAAGACGTGTTAAACACACAGTTATATACACACGTATTAAATCATCCTTCAGTCAAAGTAAACGGTTTTGAAGTTGGTTCCTTGAAAAGATAACATCTTGTTCACGCCGGAAGAAATTTGTCAGTCATCTATTATTTAACTTGATGACTTGATCCGTAGATTTGTCGAAGCTTATTAATTAGCTGGACCAATGCCTTGACCATTTTAAAACTCTATTCAATTTTAAAGAGTAAGAGTACAAGGTTCCTTTCCTCGAAGAAATATTCAATATTCGCAAAGACATCTCTCAGCATGCCCCAGGCAGGACCGGGCAAATGCTAAACTAAAAGTAATTAATACCAAAGGCTATAGTTCTGATTAATGTTGTGAGAGAGCAAGGCCATGGCGAGGGTTTCAAAGAAACAAATATGTGTGAGCCATTGATGATGGTTTAATACGGAAATAAAACCAATCAATGATCGAGAATCAGGTATTCAGGTTGCAGCTATTGCATTCAAACTGACCTTCCAGTTTTCAGCGGAGTTGGACTTTGACCATTGTTATTGCCGACAATGTTTCTCAGGTGTAAAATAAGTAATTAGCGACAAATGGACATTAGGCCAAAGATACTGAACATTTATGCAGGTCTTGGATCGGCTATTATTAAAGCTGGTCAATTTAAAGTAGCCAGAAGGCTTTCTGTGCTATTGTTCGTCTTGGTTGTCAGTACGGCGAATTGACAAATGTATTTGGGATAATCGAAAAGTGCAATCAAGTTTGCTGCAGTTGATATTGAAAATCGATGGTCGTTGAGCGTTATTTAATGGCACGGTTAAGGCTATCCTTTGAATAGCAGAGCCTTTGTTCATGCTCATATATCGACACGGCTCACTGGACAAAGGCACCATACACAATACACGAGGTTTAGGAGCGAAACCGTTTCAGCACATTGTTGAAGGCGTTGTTATAAAAATCTTGTTGTGGTTGTCGTAACTGAAGCGTTATACATGTAATATGTGTGCAGAATTTGGCAGCAAAAGCCAGTAAATGAATTGGGTATGTCAATGAAGGTTTGGATGGATGAATATAACTTTCTATTTCGAGCTAGCAAGGCAGACATCCATTGGGAGGCGGCAAAAGCGTCATATGTGAATTTGGCGTTGAAATTCCTCCTTGAACGATGTTATAACCAGTAGGTGTTAAAGGGTTGGAATGTGGTAATGGCAAATTTTTCAACCAGTTTGTACGTAACAGCACGACATTTTTGTTCCGAGCTGAGGCATCTCGAATATTTGTATTTGCTTCCTTATATATAGCAGTAGCTAAAGTTTAAAAGGCACAAATTCATACATGAACACAGGTGAGAGAGATGGGATATGTGACTGGCAAAAATTGATCAAGTTTGGCAAATATTTGTGAGTTTTAACTGATGGAATCAGCTCAAACAAATGTTTCGAGGTGAGAAAAATGATGGAACAAGTCATACGACAGTTTGGCAATATTTGAACACTCAGTTGCAACTGTAAAAATAAACTTCACTTCGAAATACAGAAACAGATTCTTTGCTTCCACCAAGGTTGACTGAGAATAACAAAGAGCTTTTACTTTTTGCGAAATATTCGCACCATTGATTTAAGCAATTGAGCTTTTCACCTCTCCACATTTGAGAAGTGTGAAAAATGGCAGGCGATTGATCGAAAGAGATGGGTGCGAAATGGCAATTTTTTGGCCCTGCAACTGCTCCAATTCGTAATGGATGCTTTAGTATTTGCAGCTAAAACAATTTAAAAATTGTCAATTCCAGAAATCATCATGTCACCAACTTGGAACATGTCGAAACCAACGGTGATTCTGGCCCTCGTCGTCTGTCTTGCCTGCTGCGTTAGCTGCTTATCACTCGAAGGTTTAGACAAGCCAGAAGGATGTAAGTGTCGAAAAATCTTTTTAGACAAAAACGTTTTAAAACTTTTGGAATTAGATGTACATCTTGATCCTTTTTCAAAGTAAAGGTCAAGTTTCCATGTGCGTGTCCATCTTGGAAATGCGACTTTCTTGTTGTTTTTAATGGCCTTAAATTTGCTGACGTATTTACTTTTATTATGTCCTCTACATACAGACTTGTCGGTACAGACCAGAAGCAGCGGCCCCGGCCGATCCACGCGGTTCTACCAAGGCACTCGCTATGGGGGCAAACGTAGCTATTGGCATCCTTTCCTGTCTGCAGGTAAGCTGGATTTTGTATAAGCTTCCCGAATAAAATATACACCCGAGTAGAATCCTTTGGAACCAAAAGTGTAAATTCTCTCAACAGAATCCGAAACTGGTAACGGCGGGAACGAATCTTCCGAACGGAGCCTGTCACGCCGGGATTGCCTCTACCTGTCCCTAATTGGAGTTCGGTGCGAGAGGTAAGTTTACAGGGCCAAAGCTCTGTCAAGGACTACATATGATGCATATACAAAAAGCTGACTGACACTAAGACCGGCAATGTTTTTGCCAGGTCAAACGATCCCGGTTCCCACCAACAAGCCGTAGTTGCAAATCCAGCGGAAGCCCGGATTCAGGGAGGAATCAACCGAAACAACGCGGCAGAAAGTTCTGGTCGTGTTTGGGCACAACAGGAAGCAGTTTTGGAGTAAAGTTTAGTGATAATAATCGCCAAGGCTATATCTATATACGTTTTCTTAATTAAATGTGCCGGCTGGAAGGTACATGGAAAAATGAATTACGTGTGTAACTGGCACGATTACTATCTTGTAGCAAATCTTATCATGGTGATGATAATAAAATTATAAATGTAGCACATATACTTTTATGCATGACATGAATTTAACACCGTAGACTAAAGCACAGGAAATGTGTATCACTATAATTGTTGTTGCAATGGCCTGGATCTAAAAGGGGCTGAAAAATTCAAAAAATAGGTTCAGTGTTAACTACGACATAAGAACGATTGTTGTTGATTTTTTTCAATTCTTGTTGACTCTGTTTGATGGTGTCAAAAATTGTGGATGGAGTATTTCTTGCTTGTTCGGTTTCAGGCAGTAGTATTATATATATAATACATTCTGAAATAATATTAATAATAATAAAAACAGTGTCTATAATTATATCATCTGTTCAAGTCACTTGAAGAGTTTCTCGCATATTATAATGGCATTAAAAATTTGCAATTTGAAGCACCCGTTGTGTCTGGCATAAATAACATTGTTGACAATGATGAGCAAGGTCGCGGACATGATGAAGATATAATGGGTATGGAATACATTGGCAAAATTATGTGCGAATTTTCGCAACTTTTACTTTCAGATGCACGTTTTCATAAAGACATTTTTGAATCATTCAAAGCAAGAATAGAGAAGGTAATTAAAGCTTGATTGATCCTCTCGAGTGTTTTTGGATTTGTATTGTTCAGGTGGTGGATCCACGTCAAAATATTGCGGGTGTTGCAAAAATACATGTATATTAAAGTGAAGAAGACTGACTACTTGAGTTACGCATTAATGAGCCTTCCAATAGATGAGCACGAGACTTGCGAAATTCCGCAACATTTTTAGCACATGGGCTATTCAAGGTGGATTTACTAGTGGGATTGCAAAAATCGCCATTGAAACTGTTAATAAGAGTATTAAATTAAAATATTAAGTTGCACCAACCAACCAACATGAGGCCTTCAACAGGGAGACTGTTTGTGTGTAATGTAATTTAATGAGACTTCAATGAACATGGTTAATAATAATATCAAATACAGGGGTACGTTCACCAGCTTCCCTTGAACGAGACTGCGGCAGGTGGATTGGAAGAGGTGAGCTTTAAGACGAGATCAAACGCTGTTGAAGCTTTCAAGTTTGCTCTCCCAGTAGCGTTAACGTAATTTATAGCAGCGTTAACTCGTTTTGGCAATGCTTATGATGGTGATTTAAGAGTAAAATTGTCGAGTACTTGAACAAGAAGCAACTGTTGAATAATCTCGATGCTAAAAAAGGTTCCCCTCGTATATCTAATGTATAAGCAAGTTGTTGTTGAAACCAACTTTTGCAGGGGTACCCTGTTGTAGTAGGGCCACTGTTTACACATTCAAGGAAGCCAATTACACAAGATGGATCCATTTTATTGTATATACCCTTACACGTTTCAAACTAGGTTTTCTCAGTAGACGGCTAGATTTCGAATAGTCGACAAGTTGTGGTGGTGGATAGCTAGTGTGAACCGCCTTTTGGTGCGTTAAGGCCAGTTCGACAAAGTAGTGTTTTTGGTCGCCAAGTCGCCGGCATATACTTATAATTATTCGAGATTTGGTCCGCAACAAGTGTCTTTTGAGAGTGCAAATATTAGCAGTTATCAATGCGAGCTGTTGCATATGAAATTTGCCGAGACTTCGTTGCGTAACAAGGGCTTCTCCGAACATGGACCAAGTGTGTAGAAATGGAACAAGGGCAAGGTGAAATTAGCAGTTTGCAATTAATATTAGTACAAGTGATACCGTACAAAGGCGGGCTAGACGCGATCCTAAAATAGTGTTCAAACTAATGTGTGAAGTTGAAGAAGAATGTGGCGGATTTGAGTATTGTTAATAGGGAATTAAGTGCGCCGTTTTTTAGTTTTTTATTTGAAGAAGAAAGTCAAAATGTGGGTATTTCGGACATTTTCGTGGTCTTCATGGATTCTTGTGATAGTAGTGATTCTGAATGTTGTCAACGGAGTGACAAAAGAAGGTCCAGAGGAAGTTGGTAAGCTTTTTTTGGATAATTTGTAAATGTTTAAACAAGCTAATAAAAGTAAAAGTGAAGCCAAAAAACATTACTTTGGGCATCATAGCCTCTGAGGAGAATTGCTAGCATCTTCATTCTAAACCTAGGCGAAAAAATAGTTCTCACCTTTCCAAGCAATGAAATATCAAAATACACTTTTGCTTTTGCCGGCGATGTTGAAGGAAACTTTTAAGGTTTTGTAACATTGATGGGATTTGAAAGAATTGCGAATTCTCTCAGTCTGCCAATCTAAAGTTCATTGTGTATTGACAACAACAAGATTTGGAGGAAGAAGGAGAAGGCGGAGAAATAGTAAAAGTTACTTACAGTCAGTCAGTCAGTGGGATTTATTTGCCTTGATTTTGTTTGCCATGTCATCATTGTTTATAGTTGTATTTTAAGCTCATCGTGACAAAAATTTCTCTTGCAACGTTTGCTGCGATCTCGTTCCATTCATAGCCATTTTTCCTTTGGTGTGTGGCTTTTCTGGCTTTACGCACCTGAAGAATGGCGACTGACAATGGAATTTCTTGGTTCGACTTTGGAAACTTTTTATCGAGGGGAACCAGCCCAGTTGCTGTAAAGTTCAGGCAACAGAAGAAGAATTGGCTGAAGAGATTCAATGAAATCAATGGCGAGTAGTCGAAATTCGGACAGACAAGCTCAATTTTTTTCTAGTACTGGAATCCCCATGGCGTCATTGCTATTTTGTCGTGTTGCGGATTACCCGAATCCAGGCTTTTATTATGACGTTGAAAAATTTCGATCGGGGAAAGAACTCTACGAATACTCGTCGCTAGAATTTAAAATCATTTTCAGTGCTTAACGTCTTCACATTTTACAATACAAATAACACTTTCTCACGGTTAATCTGACCACGGCCTTGAACAAAGAGCATTGTTATAAAAACTGAATTGTCATAAATGGACAGGCTGAATTGGACACGGTGCGTATATTTACTAGCCGGCCGTAAATTTTCGTTCGAATGGGCTTTGAACTTGTGGTGGTCAAAAGTGACATGGTATTCCGCAAAAATATGACGTTCATTTTGTACTTGCCCCAAAGCGAAACACTTTTCTCCTTCAAAGGCAATGTAACAAAAGCCTTAATATTTTTCTTGAAGGTGACAAATTCTCTTTCAAACTTCCTGGAACATTGTACGTGTACCGGTATAAGTATTTTGAAGCTATTTTGAAGGCTAAATTTCTATCTAAATTTCCTGCTCAGCAAGCTATAATAGAGCAAATGTATTTTCAAGCATCAAGTGCAACAAATTAAAAACCATCAAGTCAGGGCACGTTCAAAGGAAACGCCACCTTGGATAACATTAGACACGGATATGACAGACGTCTGTATATTGTCATTACATAATATGTTTGTCTAATGGTCTCAATCAATCAGACAACAACAGTGATACTGACTGATTATGTATGACATCTCCTTCCGGAATACTTATGCACCACCGGTACAGGATGACTTGAGATTAGTGTATTGTATTGTATGGTAATTTTTGCAGACATTTTTTCCTTCTGCTGTTACTGTGGGGATGATTACTAATTTTTGCAATACAGTGTTTTTGTTAATTTTGAATCGTTACTACTTGGCTGATGAAGCCCATAGCAAAAATTGGCAAAGGAACAAATTTCGCACATCTTCCACCAGCCAGCCACATTAGTAGCATTGTTATCGTCCCAAGTCTCAGAAGTGTGAATAGATGAATACACAAGTTGCAGAACCCATTTGTTTACCCATCTCCAATCTAAAGCCAGAGGCTTATAATAGACAAACGACGCCGACGGTTCTGTTACTGTTGCACCAAAGATGCAGAAATTATATGTTACGTCATTTGCCAAAAGTTGCACATGCACCAACAAATACAACAAGATACAATCAATTCGCCGGCACCTGAGGGTGAGCTTTTGCTTGCTGATCAGCGCTGCAACACCTGCCGCTGATTTGTTTATGTTTGTAATTTAAGGATGAATCCGATTAAAATCAATGCATTTTGTCCTGGTCTTCGTAGTCATCGTCACCAACCAGTTTGCGTAAAATTGAATTGAATGACTTTGCACAAAATGATTACTGAGTCAGCGGAATTTCGCAAGTGTTATAATTGACTCGGATGATTGTATAGAATGAAGGAAGAATGATTTTCTAATTTGTCGTCAAAACGACAAGATCAAGAGTAACTTGAGTAAAAGTTGACGAGACTACGAGACTTTGTTCCTTAACAACAAGAATAAAGTGACAATCTTGCGCATTGGCCGTGACCACAAATAATCGATTGAGAATTGCTTTTACTTTTTATACACGACGAAAACGCCTCCGCGGCTGCTGCAGCGCTGGCGCTGCCAGCGCAGCGCCTGCAGTTGTTGATTATTGTTCAATTTCGTATAGATTGATTACTGATATGGTTTTTACCTGTCTCTCATGACAAAGAGCGGAAGGCAATAAGTACTTGGTCTCTGGTTAAAGTTACGTCTTTGCCATTATAAATTACGTTGTAGCACTCAAATATATATCCACAGCCGTCTTACAAGGAGGAGAAAACAAATTCGCGAAAGCTTGGTGAAAAAAGTCAGAAATGTCGTCGCTGGTGCCACAGCCGACGCTTACCGCAGAAAGTTTCTCTTTGTCAATATTATATGCGGAATTGTGCTTTTATTTGCCATGTCAAAAGGTAAATGTGGACATATGGTGACGCAAAGTTCTCGTCACCGAAACTAGCCAAGCGTCGGTTTAGCATACAAAATTGACCACAATTTCAACTAGGTTGGAGTAGGTCAGGACGAGATTTTATTGACGACTGGAGCAGTAAGCATGTGCAATAAATTTAGTCTTTGAAACTGTGTCAGTTCCTCATTTTGCCCATTTTGACAAAATTACAATCTTGTAGTTAAAATTGCATTAAGTTCTTCATTCGCCGATGGCGTAATAAACATTAGTAGCGACAGTGGCACAAAAAGTTGTCGCATGATTTTTTGCAATAAACTTAATTGCGGCGGTGAATGGGCGATTCATATCCACACTTGAGATTTCTACAAACACGATTTTTCACTCACATTAAAAGGCGCTTCTCGATCAACCAAAATCTGGATCTAAAAAATATGCACGTGTCTGTGCGTGCAGATTACCAGAAAGCATTGGACGAAATCAGAACCCTAAATGCGTAATGCTGTTCTGCATTAATTTGTGCGAAAAAGTGAAAATGTGCGAAAACACTAACTACTCGCACTTCCTTCCGGTTCATGTCCAGCAGACTTGAACGCGTCAATTCTGATGCTGTGAGCAAATAGTGCGAAATTCTCAAGGGAGCTTATGATGTACGATGATGCAGGTAAAAGGGTGAATTAACAGACAGAAACGTAATTAGCATTGAGGCGAGTGCTAATGGAGAAACTTGTGCATAATTTGGCTCGACTGAGGTTTATATATATTTTATATATTTGAGCTCATCGAGATAAGGCGGCCATCTTAATTGAATCTTTGTTTGTGGGCTGGTACTGCATAATCGGGCTAATTGCACCCACGCATGCATAGCAAGACAAGAGGCGGCCATTTTGCTTTCTCCAAAATTCAATTTCCTGCGTCAAAACAAAGGTGTTATTGTTGTTATGTAAGTAATGGAGGATGTATGTACGAAAATGCTTTCAAGAGTAACAACGTCCTTTGCCGGAATCCCGCGTAAGATTGACTGACGTTGATTCTGAGTGAGCCTGTGACAATCGGACATCGGACTAGGGAATTTTATACCCTCTAAAACGTCTCAAAACTGGATGAGTACAGTGGGCAAAATTTTGCGACTTCAGACTGGAAACCATGACACCAAAATATACGCGAGAACTTTTATTTTTGTTATGTTATGACAGTAACAGTGGATGCAAATTTCAGGATAACATGTTTTATCAGTGACATACAGCAGTTGGTAGTGGTTGTTGTATATGTACGTTGACGAATTCATGAATTTTGTTGCGTCCAATTCTGGGAGCTAAAATATTTAATGTTTTCAAAGACACAGATTTGTCACTATCTGTTGATGGCAAGATTTAAGCAAAGCAAACCCTTGGAAATTCCAAATTCCACTTTTACTTCCTCCATGTATACATGCGTGGTTTATGACGGTCATTACAAGCACGTGCTCCAATTCCTTTATCTGCTGTCTGCATTTCATTCTTCCTACATTATATAATTGTCCATTCAGAACCAACGGACTTAATTTTAAGAGCGATTAGGGAAAATGGCATCTTTCCCTATGCTCCCTTTTCACGCCTTTTGGTTTACCAAGGCGTATGTCAATTTCGTTTAGTTGTGTGTGTACACGTACGCCAATATGGAAGCAACTTTATATCAAGTTAAATGCTTTTGTTCCACGCATCATGCACCGCCGCTTAATTTACACACTTTTGCCAACAAATTCAAACGTTAAGGTGGTATATATGAAAGTTGCATACATGTGGCCAGGATTTATGTTATGATGTGTTATCAACACTTTTGAATTTTTGAGGTGAATTTGGGACTTGAAGTGCAACGAGTCAGTTGGCAAGCAGCAGCTTCATGTTTTTGGCAAGTGGTCACAAGTTGTAT